>RBNI01000398.1:0-32082 GCA_003990745.1 Jimgerdemannia flammicorona | reverse complement strand
AAAAAAAAAAAAAAAAAAAAAAAAAAAAAAAAAAAAAAAAGTCCCATATTACAGAGGACAAGTTCCAAGCCCCATGATTTTTGGAAATATGGTGGCGCCATCAGTGACTTCGAAGTGCTCACCCTCGCTTCAAGACAGCATTCTCGATACAGTGCCTCCGCCTCTCCACAACACGCTCCACCGAGACCCATAAACATGTCCTCACGCGCCCTCAACGATGATGAAGTTCACAACGAGATGAAGAAGATGGTTGGTTGGCTGAATTTGCTGTAGAATTTGCTCCTCTGGTAAATCCAGAGACGCCGGTTTGATTGCTTTGCACCGATAACGAAATTTTCTTTCTTTTTATTCATACCTCGGAACATGACATGTTGAACATATAAGGTGGCCTTTATCAAACAGGAGGCGCTCGAGAAGGCTCGAGAGATCAAAGTCAAGGTGAGAAAAAACCCTTTTTTTTCGATGACGCATTTTCGACGTGGTACGCTTAGTTCCACATTGAAACCGAAAACTATCGAGATGAACAAAAAGTATTTTTATCTGTTCGTCTATTAAATTTGTACATACTCACCGCAAATTCTGTTCATCATTTCTCTGTAGGCCGAGGAAGAGTTCAATATCGAAAAGGTGCCCTGTTTTCCTGGGAATAACGTTATTTGCCTCCGCAGATCGTGCTGAAAAGGCCTTTTCGTCGTTCTTATACATCATTTTCCCTGGACTATTCCGGTGTCATCCAACGCTCAGGCCAAACTCGTACGCCAAGAATCTATCAACATTGATGCAACCTTCCAGCGCAAGATCAAGCAAGCTGAGGTCCAAAAACGCATGTGAGTTCTTAATATGACAATCATGTTTAACTGAATTTCCTTGATCGTCACTGAGACTTGTCACCCTCTCTCAAATTTTAGCGCACAATCCAATCATATCAACAAGTCTCGTCTCAAGGTTCTCCAGGCCCGGCAGCAAATGCTTGAGGAACTCTTCGCCGAGACCCGTGGTAGGCTGCCGGGTGTGACGAAGGACGACGCCAAGTATCGCGTTTTGTTGAGAGATTTGGTATTGCAGGTGCGCGATTTTGTATCATTATGATCAATAACGAAAATAACTTTATTTGCCTACTGCTGCTCCAACAAAAATCCGCTCACACCACAAGCTCTGCACGATTTTCCGCCTACCTACACAGGGCTTCTACTCCCTCATGGAGCCCAAGGTCACAATCAACTGCCGCCAGGCGGACGTCGCCAAGGTCAAGAAGGCCGTCGAAGAGGCTACGGTGCTGTACAAGGAGGCGCTTGGGGACGACGTTCAGGCAAAGGTAGATGAAAAGGCCCATTTGCCAAAGGAAAGGTGCGTCATGCATGAATTGGCTGTTGGGGTGTGGTCGTTGAAGGCTCGGAGATTTTGAGTGGATGACTGAGTGGATCCCCTTTCTTTCTTGATTCCAGTGCTGGCGGTGTCATCTTGAGCGCTCAAGGCGGAAGGATCAAGGTGAACAATACGCTTGAGACTCGGCTGGATATTTTAGAGGAGAATATGCTACCGCAAATCCGGGTGCTCCTCTTCGGGCACTCGCCCAATCGCAAGTTCTTCAATTAGCCTTTGCTATATCTACCTACCTACCTGCTATGCGCAAGACCGTCACATAGTAATCGAACTTTAGGAATAAACCACACATTTCGTATTATTCGTATATCTCGACGCCATGACAGTACATTTTGTGACGTTACCTTTTTTTTTATCAAAAACACGCAAAGAACACGTGTCGATACACCGTCTACAATGTTCTAGATTCTAGTACCTTCTACATTATTCTTTTTTTACATGTGACCCGAGGACATCCAATGAAATACAAAGACCTGTGACATGTAGATGTCTAATCAAAGGCCAAGTTGCATGAATTATGTGTTTTAACCATACTCTTCATTTCTGGTATATATTTATTTCAAAATAAGAATATGTTATATATATCAAACCCCAATCTATGCAAAAGATTAAGATATATTATATGGGGCGTGCTGTAACAAAACCAGACAAAGTGAACATTTGACGTCACTCGGGCAAGATTTTATTTTTTATAAAATAATCAGAGTAAGCAAGCCAAAAGTATAACCTAATGCTCTCTGTTTTTATGCTTCTTTACGTTCACTTTCTAATTTGGTCACTTGCTTTGCTTTATATTCCTCAGCTACTTTAGCAAAGTCTTCAGCTTTTAAATCACTAACCCTAGTTTTAACACGATAAATATTGGAAGCTTGAATTTTACGCGTGCTTATATGGGGCATGCTGCATATTAAAAAACAGACAAAGTGAACTTATGACATCAACTCAATGATACTCTTTAATAATTTGCATTACGATGTTCCTACATCCTCATCTACCATCATGACGATCAACCTCTACACCATACTTCTTAATCCGATTTTTTTTGGGAGTACGCTGTGTGTCCGGGAAGTCGTAATCGTCCGTGCTTGCAGCTTGATGGGCTTTTTTTTCAAGCGTTCCTTCAACTCTTGGTTGCTGGTGAGTTGTACACAGCTCGAACCCAGACTTCGCGCGATCCGAAGCTGGGGTAAATCGCAAACTGTAAGTATGGCGATATTGGCTAACAATATATTACAATTTATGAAACATACTTTCCCGATGAGTACCTGATGAATCATGTCAATCAGATCGTCGACTTCAGCAAGGGTTGGTGGGACCTTCGTAGAGGGATACCTTCGAAGTCGGCACATGTACCCGGCCGGAGTATCCATCGCAAGTACTTGAAGATGTTGGGCTTGTAATATAATCGTATTAATCAGTATACTTGGTGAAGACAAGGAAACCGTATTAGCAAAGATATTTACCAGAATGTAGAAAGCCGACGATTTCCGTCTTGCGAGACCTCATAACGTTTACACCGTCCTTTCTCAATTTTTGATGTAACATATCCCGCATAATTTTAGGGATCTTCAGGCCCCCATCCACCAAATACTTCGTGCCGTCTTCTCCAGTCCAATTCCGACCTTCCTCGCTGACTGCAAATTCCTCAGGTGATCCTAACTCCCGCACTATCCCATCGCATTTGCGTCCGAGTAACATCCTAGTCTCTGAGCTCTCTCTCGCAGAATTCTTCCGTTGTCCGGATGCACGGGAACAGCCTTCGCCTCTGAAAAGAAAGATTTATATATATCTAACAGGACCTGAAACTGAAAAGTGAGAACAGAATTGCTTACCGAATAAATCTACGGTCTCGACATCGACGAAACAGGCGTCAACGATAACGCTCCAGATGTTGCTGGTGAACCATCCCTCCAGATGGGACATAGTAAAACCGTTAGATCGCAGCTCGTATCTGGGAAGCCTAATAGCAACAAAATTCACGAGACGGAAAGGCATCAATAATAATAATAATAAATTAATAAGATGAAAGACATCAATAATAATATACACCCAGAATGCAGCCCAATCACTCACAGTTGCGAAAAGACCTGATGAATATAATGATAATTAAAATGTTTCTTGGCATCATAGGGCGAGATTTTGATCCCCGCGTTTATGACTTCTCGCATTTCCTGAGGTTGGACCTAGAGAATGCGGAAGAGCCGTTTTAATTTGTATGCGTCTTCCTATTGAGCTTGATAATAATACTCACTTTGCGATAATTGAGCAGATATTCCATTAGTTCGTCATCTATTTCTGGATCAGGTAGAACGTTGTGGGTCGTGATGTGATCTTGATCCTCTTCGCTGACGAGATTCATGATTGTCGCCTTGCTGATATCGATGATGAAGCTATGCACCGGGCTGATAGAGTACGAGTGCACAGGCACAGTCAGACTGTAGCCTGACAATGGACTTCCACCTACATCATTTTAGACACTCACCTTTCATAGGGTAAATTTTTACCATACTCGTAAATAATGTCTTCGACGTATTTACCCGATGGAAGCTTCCACTTTCGATCATTTGATAACTTCATATACTTCTTGTTCAACTCAACCTTTATGTCATCAGCGCTTTCCTCCTGGCAAGTGAAAGAAGAATTAGAACATCAATGACTAAATCATCTTCAAGGGAGGCTATTGTACTTGTACCTCATCCTGATCTGTTCTTGTTTCCGACCCAGCTACAAGATCCTCATAATCCCCGCTCTCCTCGTTGAGATCACGGTTAACCAAGGTCTATACACATTAACGATTAGAAGTTGTAAAAACACGAGATGCTAGCAGTGAAATATGCATGATTACCTCATTTCTCCGTCTCTGCATCTTCTCCTCTTGCTAACAGTTTACGCTTCTGCTGTTTATTTGTCGCCTGGTCATTGCTAGGTGCGCCGCATTCAAAAGAATTTTAGAAATTGACCCAATATCATTAAACACACAAGTAGGTATTACTTACTCTATGTTTTCCGTCTCACCAAAGTATTCCAAAGCGGTCGCGGTTCCTGCAGCAATGGCGACACTTTGAAGGTTCCGCAAGATTTTTGCACGGTAAAAGAAAATGTCTCACGAACCTGAACACCATATCAAAGGGTTACATAACGAACAATACTTACTCCATGAACGCGATTGGTAACTTCCAATTTGGCCAAGTTTTTCGCATGCATGTTCCACAAGAAAATGGTCGACTGTTCTTGTTGAGAGTCCTTGCTCAAGAAAAAAAGTTATTAGTAGGAAGCGTCGTAATGCATGTATGCATAGTTGTCAATTGCCCAAATCACGCGCACTAGCAGTGCATTCCCCACTTCAGAAGAGCCGCCAGATCTCCTTGTACGACAAAGTCGCTCGACCAGCGGTCGCAGGGGAGTATGAGGTGACAATGCTAGAAGATTTGACATTCAGACATTAGAACCAAATAAAAGGTATTAACCTTTAGAAGAATTTTCATTTCGATGGCCTTCTCACGAGCTTGGCTTGCGGCCGGTGAATTGTCGATCAGGCTTTTAAGTTCTTTGCCAAGTGCATCATGAGATTGTCTTTTCGATGCCCCAGGTAACTTCTGTATGTAAAATAAATCCCAGTCCGACACGACTCCCCAATCACTTGAGTTGCGCTCCCAGTATGCTTGAAAGACGAAGTTGGCACCCGGTTGATCAATGTAAGTTAGCACCCGTTTGATCGATGCAGAAAAACAAACAGTGAAGATAAAGAAGCTCACTGGGAAACCGGAGGGCAGCAATTAATTCCGTCGACAGAGACATCCTGCACAAATTTTGGTAACGTGAAAAACGTACCATTCGAATTAGCCAGATATCATAGTGGGCGCACTAGGCAGTCACGGGCGCAATAAGTCAACCTATATAAATAACCAGACACAACAAATTAGGAATTGATCTTGTACAGGACCTGTATACTGTATTGAACCAGGAACACTTAGTACTCCCAAACAAATCGAATCAATTTGAATCAAATTGAATTGAGGGTCATTTGAATCAAATTGAATTGGGGTTTTTTCAATTTGAATCAAGTTTGAATCAAATTGAATTGAGGGTCTGATTCAAACCCTTTTTTTTAAAATATAATAACTCAATGAAAATATGTCCAAAATTAATAAGCTAAAGATTATTAAATTTAGACATATTTTTGTTGAGTTATTACATTTTGAAAAATAGGATTCAAATCAAATCTTGAATTGAATTGGACTTTTGATTCAATTCAAATCAAATTAAATTAGATCTTTGATTTGATTGAATTGAATTGAATTTAAGTTAAATTTGATTTAATTTGATTCATTGAGAGCACTAGGAATACTTTCCATAAATAGCAACCCTATAGTTAGCCACATAGCAACTAGATAGTAACTATAATATATAAAATACTTTAGAGATAAAAGTGAATATATCTCAGTCTGAAAAGTTTAAAAGCAGAGAGTTTTCTTTTTTACTCTGGTCTACTTTCTAATACAAAATATTGGTATACTTATCAGACTAAGTCAGGAAAGAAGAGTCTGAAAAGTTCAAAAGTAGATATAAAAGATTAGTATACTTGTCAGACTAAGTCAAAAGAGTCTAAAAAGTTAAAAAAAAAAACAAAAAGCTTTCTTTTTCACTTCAGTCTCCTTTTTAATATAAAGCTTTAAAGAGAAATTTACTACTTAAGAGAAAGTCACTATTTTTAAGAGAAATCTGTTATATTTTGATCTGTTTACTAGATATATAAGTTTGAAGAATTTAAGAAGTCTACTATAGGAATCTTATTATAAAAGCTAGTCTATTAGATATAACTTTATAGTGAACTTATTTATATAAATAAAATCAGTCTTTGATGTAACTTTACTCAAGAATCTATCTCTTTTAAAGAAGCCTATTTTATAAAGTTAGTCTATTTGATATAACTTTATAATAAAGCCAGTCTTTGATATAACTTTATTAGATAAAAATAGAATTCAAGTTATCTACTATCTAAGTTATTGAGTTATTTACTATCTAAGTTATTGTGATAAGTAACAGAATTTTACTGCCAAAATCATAAATTAACCATATATCATATCTAGTATACTAAGCAACTAAGACTACTTTACTAAGTCAAGCTATATAATTAGCCAGAGATATTAGAAACAGTATATTTACCTATATTAGTCCAGTATACTATATTGAGTCAGTATACTATACCAGTCTAGTATATCATATCATCTAGGTATACTTGCTATAGATAGTAATCTATAATTAGCAATATAGTAATCAGATAGTAATTATAACTGTATAGAATACTTCAGAGATAAGAGTGAATAAACCTTAGTCTGAAAAGTTCAAAAAGCAAAAGATAAGTCTGTCTATTATACTTTAAGAGAAACTCTATAGTCACTACTAGGAGATTATAAGCTTACTTTCCTCACTCTGGTCTACTTTTCAATATAAAGAATAAGTCAATTTTTGATTTGCTTACCAGATAAGCCTGAAGAATCTGCCAAGTTTAAGAGAAGAACTTTACTACTATTTGAGAATTTGCTATTCTCAGAAAGTTTGCCTATATTTTAATACAAGTTAGTCTTTTGATATAACTTTATAGTAAAGCTAGTCCATTTAATATAACTCAATATAAATGAAGTCAGTCTTTGATATAACTTGCCAAGAATCCATATTATTCAAGTTATTTGAATTATCTATACTATTTAAGTTATTTTCCAGAAGTCTACTAATTTAGGAAGAATCTATAACATATGAAGCTACTTGTATTATCTAAGTTATCTGAAGTTATTGAGTTATCTGATATTCCCAGAGAGTCTGCTAATTCAGAAGAATCCATGCCAAAAATAAGTTATCTACTAAACTGAGTTATCTACCAAAACTGAGTTTTCTGCCAAATTAAGTTATCTATCAAAATTATATAAAGAAACTACTAAATTACTAGACCATACCACATAAGGAACTGGCTCATACTATATAGATATTGTTATGTTAGAAATTGCATACTTTTGGAGATTACTGCTACTCAAGAAGGAAAACTGCTAAATTGCTAGACTATCATATATATTATATTACATACTAATAAGAAAATTAACTATAAATATTCAGCTTTGACTATTATACTACTAAATATTAAGGACCTCAGAAATTATAGAATATTTTATTGCTTTTTGACAAAGTAACTAGAGGCTTAAGCTAGATTACATTAAACCCCAATCTTGTAATTTGCCTCTATTGAGCCAGATATGTTATATTATTTAAGAAGCTTGCTAATTTAGAAGAATTTGTACAAAACTGAGTTATCTACCAAATCTACCTAATATAGAATATTACCAAGATCATTATGCAGAAATTGTATACTTTTGGAGATTGCTATACTATATAGAAATTTTCTATTGCATAAGAAGGAATCTGCTTATACTATATAAAATTATCTGCTATTATATACTATATAAATTACCACTATACTCAAGAATCTATTTAAATAAGAGAATCTAGCAGAATTGACTATTTTATTCAGATTTAATTATTATGCTACTAAATATCAATAAGAATACTAGAAATTATAAAATGTTTTATTACTTTTTAACAAAGTAACTGAGAGTTTAAGTTAAACTATATTAACTCTCAATCTTATAATTTATCTTTATCACCTTTCTCCTGTACAATTAATGTTACACCAACTTCAAGCAATGGTTTTCAACATAACTTAGAGAAAAGGTACTATAAAAATATCATTGAGCAAGAGTTCTAACAGGCATGCTGGGTTGGATGGATCTGGGACATTCAGCTGGCAGTATGTAGGGAGAGGTTATGGACTGGAGATGGGAAATTTTAGAGGGTCAAAGGGTGGAGAAGGCTCTGGAGGAGGCCCGATATCTGGTGGAACTGAGTGAAGGTCTGGACTCTTCAGCTTTGCAGACAAGGTGAAGGCAAGTAGATGGCCAGCTAGAACTAAGGCTAGTGCTACTGAGGGAAAGGGCAAGGCTAGCATTGGAGGGAGAGGAGTACTCTAGTGAGAGATGTGAGTGTAGGAGCTGGAGGTATTGTGGCTAGGGGTAGAACTGCTAATAGGAGTGTAATAGGGAATCAGAAAAAAAAAAGAGATGTGATGGCTGATAGCAAGGTGGAGCAGGGGTTCCTGATGCAAAAGGGAGACCTAGTAGATAGTATGATAGGGCTAGTAGTAGCACTATTACTCAAGAAGTCAATTTCAGAGTTTGTGGCTACCTTGTGCTTCCAGGGCTTGGCGGTAATAGTAAGGATGGTCCTGGGGATTATCTCAAAGCAGGTGGCTAGAGCTACCTTGGTGAAGTTCCTAAAGGATCTAGAGGGGGTTGAGGTGGGCTTTGAGGAGGCAGGCACACTAGATGAGGCTCTGAAAACTAGAGTAGTAGTCAGAGAAGTGGTGGTCCCTATGGTGTATTGTCTGAGGTGGAACCCCAGGGTGGTTCAGTTGCTAGTAAAGAGGGTACCTATGATAATAGCAGTTAAGATGAGGAGGAGGATTGAGGAGGTGATGGCAGAATATAGTAATGTAGTTGATATTGGTTTCCAGATATGGGAGAGGACCACCATCAGGACTAGAGATGTTGACATCAGGATTCGACTGGCAGGAAAGAAGGTCACTGGGAAGATGAGTGACTGGTCAGTAGTGATACTTTGAGGGGCTTTCAGCTATCAGGTGTTGAAGGTGAAAGGAAGTGAGAAGGAGGAGGAGGATCTGTTGGAGGCTCTGGAGGAGATGAGTGGAGCTGTTGAGTAGTGGGCAAAGATATGGAAGTTGTATAAGGAGTCAATATATCTGGAAATTATTGATGGGAAACATATTTATACTGACAAGAGGTAGTGGGAGAGGGCTCAAGGGTATAGGAGATAGAGGGAGCTGCTGGTGAGCATAGAAGGAGGGGTGAAGTTGAAGGCTGGGGGTACTGAGAAGTCTGAGGGAATGGAGGTGAGTGTCTGGGCTAGTAAGGGTGGAGGAGATGTAGAGGAGGGCCTGGAGAGGAAGGAGAAGATACTACACAAGGACCCATTTGCAAATGGTACATTCAAAGTCTGGAAACAGGTTATGGATAACACTTTCTCTCTAGTCTAGCAGAGTCCAGCTGCAAGAAGTCAGGCAGCAGAGGATGAGCAGATGAGAGGTACTCAGTGGGTGCACTTTGAGGTTCCTGATATGATGAAAGGTGGACAGGTGGTAGCAGTTGGCAAGGATGAGCTGGTGGATATCCCAGAGGAGGGGTGGGATGAGACAGCCAGTGTAGGGGCAGATACTATAATGCTAGATACAGGAAGGCCAGGAATGCCAGGAGGGAAGGAGGTAGGGAACCTGCTGTGGATGAGCAAGATGATAGATAACTTTGCAGCTGAGGAGTTGGGAGAAGTGGACTTGCATGTGATGCCTGAGAAGTATTGGGTGCAGATTCTACATAGAGATGGGGTGATGAGGGCACTGAAGGCAGAGATACTTGTAATTCTCCTGGAAGAGGAGGGATATGAGGTTGATAAGGAGAGAGAGGCTGAGCTGGTAGTCATTGCTGGTGAGCATGTGGCCTACTGTTGGGCAGAGTGTCATGGTTTGCAACTCTGGCAGAAGGTATGTCTGGAGTATCATGAGGACTTTGAGGAAAAAGAGGATGGGGCAATGGCTGAACTTCTGATTAGGTTGGAGGCACAGGCAGTAAAAGAGAAGGAACTGGCTATGGAACATAACTTGGACTTGGCACAGGAGGAGTTGAATGTGGATTTGTAGAGGATGAGATTGATAATCAACATTATTCCTTATGAACAGTATAACTAATATTTTCTCTCTGAATGTGAATGAGTTAAGAGGTTCTGGGCAGTGTAAGAACATTTTTACTTATCTTAAGAGATTGGAGGCTGATCTCTTTTTACTGTAGGATATATAGTGTGAGGATGAGGAAGATCAGATGGAGTAGACTAGAGAATGGAGGAGCTACTGCTTGGATTGACAAAGTAGCGATTCTGGTGAGGAAGGGTAGAGGAGATTTGGGTAGAATCAAGAGCTGGGGTGACCATTTGGTCTGGAGAGAATAATATTGACCTAGGTGGGAATCAGTGAGGGTTGGCTCCTGCTACTGCCCTATAGTTAGGAGTGAGTGGATTGAGTGGATTAGGAATCTGTTGGAGGAGTATATTCTCTTGGAGGAAGGCATCAATGTTATGAGAGGTAACTTTAATATGATGTGAGATCCACAGCTGGATAGAACTAATGGAGGGAGGAGTGCAGGTGGGAGGAGTGGTGGTCTGGATAAGTGAGTAGAGATGGAGAACCTTAGCTCCTTAGAGGATATAGGTAGAATGCAGTGGGGTGATAGGAGGGTCTATACACACTGGGTGAATAGACTGGATATAAGGATTGACTAGATTCTGATAGCTGAATATTGGGGTGCTGATGTTTGGAGGACTCTAGAGGTGGAGTGGTGCTCATGGTCTGATCACTGAGGGCTATTGGGGTAGGGGCAGTTTGGGGAGAGTAGAGATGGACTTAGACATTGGCACCTTAACTCCTCTCTGCTAGCTGAGAAGGGGTTGTGAGACCCATGGGTGGAGGACATCTAAGTGAAGATCACTAACTGGATACATAAGAGTTTATCTATAAATATCTGTTGGATGAGGTTGAAGGAGGCTGCGAGGGTTTATTAGGGTGGAGCTGGTAGGGAGGCTGGGAGGCAGAGAAGGAAGTGAGTAAGGTGTACTTCTAATAGACTAATTAGATTGCAGATGAAATGAGCTGATTTGCTTTCTTCTGAAAAGGTAGAGGATTAGAGGTTAAAGCAGACAAAATTGGAGATAGTGGAGCTGCAACAGATATTGAGAGAGGAGGAGGAGATTTGTATGAAAGGAATGGCTGCCAGACTACAGTAGCAGGGGCTTGAGGAGGGAGAGTGATCTATAAGGTACTTGTCTAGGCTCCTCTAAGCTAGGAGGGTATAACATCAATGAGATGGGGTCTTTGATGCAGAGAGGGATATGGTGTATGGCATGTAACAGATCTTAGGGGTACTGAAGGAGAGATAGTGGGGTCTGTGGAGTGAGGAGGAAGGGGAGGCAAAATGTCATGCTCAACTTCTACTCTGGTCACCTTATCAAGAGAGGCTACTTCAACTGTGAAGAGTGTTATAATGTAGAGCAGGAAGGGGGATATGTACAGATACCTGAATATTAGTTAGGAGAGTGTAAGGTACTTAGTACCTTTTGGCAGAATATTGGGGATTATCTGGGAGTAGTGTGTAGGGGAGCTGATGTGCAGGGGCAATGGGAGGATCTAAGAGGTAGACTGGAGGGGGGGGTGGGGAAGGAATGGCTGATGTTAGGTTGGGCTTTGGCCATTTGGGTGGGGCTGGCCAGTTACTGTTATTTGTTTTTGAGGATGAGAGGAAACTTGGCTCTGAGGTTAGGCTGGAGAGGTGGCGTAGCCTTATGGAAGACACCTTGATGGGCTGGTGGCTTGGTTGGGGGTTGAAGGGGGGTCAAAGGTGTCATTTGGTAGAATAAATCTGTAGGCAGAGTGGGGGGAGGGTTAGTATTGTGAGTGAGAAAGTGGTCTTTATTCATATAGGTAGGGGGAGTGGCACCCCTATGGGGATCGGGTAGTGGGAGGGTCAACTGTAAAATTATTAATAGACAGGTAATAAAAGGCAGAGTCCAAGTGACTATAAAAAAAAAAAAAAAAAAAAAAAAAAAAAAAAAAAAAAAAAAAAAAAAAAGTGAGGAGGAAGAGGGTGCAGATGAAGAGGTGATTGGAGATATGCTAGAGGAGTAGAAACCACTGCAAGTAGAGGGACTTGATGACTTGATCATACTGGTCCAAGAGGAGGAGATCTAGAGAGTCCTTATAGCAACTAAGCTTGGAACAGTTCCAGGAGAGGATGGGTTATCTTGGGACTTCTGGAAGAAGATGACAAAGGTCTCTGGAGTATTAGAAGAGATGGCTGCTCTCTATGACCATGTTCTTCTGAATGGCAAGTGGGTTGGAGAGCAGGACTTAGGGCTGGTAGTCTTATTGTATAAAGACAAGGGGAGGCAGGAGGACTGAAAGAACTGGAGACTGATCATACTTCTGGATATGGACAGGAAGATAGTGACTAAGGTGATTGTTGTAAGATTATAGAAGGTTGTCCAACAGGTGCTGGGTGAGGAGCAGCAGGGCTTTGTAGGAGGCAGGCTTATCAGAGATGAGACTGCCTGGGTATATGGCATTATTGAAGGGGCCCAGGCTTGTAGACTAGATGGTAGACTGGTCTTTTTGGACCAGAAGAAGATCTATGACCATGTTTAGCAGGTATGGCTGGGCAAGGTGCTGGATAGAATTGGTATTCCTCTATGTTTTTGGGCTTTTATGTTGAATCTGTTAGAGGGCAGTAGGGCAGTGCTGATGTGTAATGGTCACTGGGGTTTGGCATTTCCCTTAGGAAGAGGAGTTCCTCAGAGAGATCTACTGTCTCCTATCCTTTATGCTCTTTTATTAGAACCTTTGATAGATAGGATATGATGGAAGGTGATAGAGCTCTCTATATATGGTATAGTGTGGAAGGTGGGGGCATTTGTAGATGATATAGTAGTTGGACTTAGATCAGTAGCAGATGTTGAGACACTTAAAGAGATAGTGGAATAGTATGAGATACACTCTGGGGCAAAACTCAACTGGCATAAGTGTGAGACAATGGTGTTGGAGAATGGGCTAGTGGGAGGAGATGTCATTGGAACAATTGTCTCTACAGAAGAGGTGGTATGGTATCTGGGCATCTTCCTTTCTATATATGGATCTGTCTTGCCATGAGTGTGGTGGGAGAGGAGGGTGGCTATTTGGGGGGAGGCTCTTAGAGGTTGGGGGGGGTTGCCACATCTCCCTGGCAGGGTGGGTATTGATTCTGAATGTCTATTGATTCTCCAAGCTATGGTATATAGCCTATTACTTAGACTTCTCAGCTTGAGTGGTGAAGAGGCTGATGAAACTGGCTAGAGATTGGGTTTGGACAGAGAGGAGGTCTCAGATCAGTTGGGATACTCTTGTATTGCTGGTAGTTAGGGGAGGACTAGGCCTTGTGGATTTCTCTAAGTAGCTACATTGCCTGCAAACTTGGTGATTGAAAAGGGCTGTTGAACTATAGAGAGGAGATTGGGTGCCACTGATGCAGAAGGTGTGGGAGATGAGATTCTCTTCTTAGGGGTCCTCAGGAGATTTGCTCTCTCTGGTAGGTCTGAATGGAAGCTGATGGCTACAGTATAAGGGTTTCTGGTGGGGGGTGGTGGATGGAGTACACTAGATAGGCCTGCACTGGTAAGGCAATGAGGGGGAGGTGCTGTGGAGTTCAGCTATATGGCAATGAGACAGACTGCTTCTGGAGGGTGTTCTACTTGCTGAGTTTGATATTGGTGAGGAAGTAGAGTATCAGTGGGGACTTGGCCAGGATCTTTGGCCAAGTAGTTGGCAGGTAGTGAGGATTGGTGAAGAGTGGGACTGGGCAGGAGTTTGGTCATAGAGTACTGAGGTGTAGAGGTGGCTTCCTCCCAAGTTCTAAGTGGTATGGTGGTGGATGCTGTAGAGGAATGTCATGTTGAATTTCCATGCTGGGCATCTGGTGGATAGTGGCCGACTAGATTGTGAGGAGTGTTATAATATAGGGTAAGTTGGGGGATTTATGCAAATACCAGAACATTGGCTGGGAGAGTGTGAGATTCTGGAGACTTTTGGATAGCAGTAGAGGCCTGGCTGGATGTGGCAAGGAGACTGGATGGAGAGAGAGATTGCTGGGAGGATTTGAAATCTTGATTAGTGGGAGGTATCAGCAATGGTTGGCTTACTGTAGAGTGGGTTTTAGCAGTATAGATAGGGTTGGCTAGATATTAGCTCTTTTTTTTTGAGAAAGAGTGACAGATAGGTATATAAGAGAAGTTATTAAGATGGGAGGAGTTGTTGGAAGATCTGCTGACTGAGTGGTGGATTGGTTGGGGTCTCTAGGGTGGGTGATATTGCTGTCTAGTAGAAGGGATCTGTGAACAGAGTAGTGGGTAGATGGCAATAGTGAATAACAAAGTGGTCTTTTATCAAGAGAGAGTGGGGGGCCCCCTAGAGAGATTGGGTAGGGGTGGGTACAGTGTATTATATAGAGGATAGACAATGTTTTAATAAAGAAAGGAGTCTAAGTGACTATAAAAAAAAAAAAAAAATTATCTCTATTGAGCTGATATATTATATTTGAGGACTTAACTGGGAAGATTTTAAAATTAATATAATATTTTAGCTCACAAAGAACTCATAGTCAAACTGAATATATTTGATATAATATCAATCTCTGCTATTACAAGAGAACTAGTCATCACTAACATTTAGATAAGAAGAGAAGTAATTACCTCAAGACTTGTCAACTACTTACTATCAGAAGGATCCCAACCAGAAACCAATATAGCACAGAATTCTCAGTCAGTACTAGTAGACTTACTACTAGACTAACCAGATAATATAAATAGCTTTGTCAGAAACTTGATAAGCTTATACAATAACTTAAAGACCTCATTACACAAGTCTGATTTTCTGTAGAAGTTCCACCAATCTCACCCATTAAATCTCTACCACTAGCTATCTCTACCACTAGCTATCACAGAACTAGAAGAACTAGAAGTAGCTTCTTCAAGGATACCCAGATCTATTGCTCTCTGTCCAAGACTCATAATACTATCTTTAGGATATCTAAGTATCTCAAACTCTAGTAATAACTCAGAAAGTGAACTAGAATCAGAACTAGAATCAGAATCAGAATCAGAATCAGAATTAAAATTAGAAGATAGTGATAATGAAATAACTACTCTAATACCAACTTTTGCAGGATATTCAGAAGAAGATCTAAGAGAATTTCTTGATGGAATTGAAGGAATTATAGCTCTGAAGAATCTCTCTGCTAAAAGAAAATTACTATTTACAAGGCCCAACTTAGAGAACTAGCTAGGGGAATTTTCAGTCAAGTAAGAAATAATGCATATTCAGATCTTAGAGTAGCTATTTATATAGTAGCAATCTGAAAAGTAGAGTATGAAGTCATAACTCACTGACTTATTAAAAAGTATGCAGAAAACAAGACCTGTTATAAGGCTCAAGAATCTATTATAGAAATGAAGATGAATCTCAGAGAATTACTACAAAATTAGATTATAGAAGATTATTAGAGTTATAACAGCTTGAGGTATATTAAGACAGGCCTTTTCAACTTGAATGGATATATCTCTGACTAGTTCAAGGGGAGTGGGTACTGATCCATCTGCCATAATAACTCTTGCTTTGGTTTCTTCATCAATTCTCCATCTAATTCTTTTTAATATTTGCTGGGTAATGATGCAAACTGCTACTTCAGTATTAACAAAAATTCTGATATTTTCACTATATACTTTTCCATTAGCTAGCCTTGTAGATTGATGTTCTTGATGCTAGTATTTATAAACTGTATAGATAGTGCTAGGCTTTAGTATATATAATCCTTAGATAGAGATTTTCTTAGTATTTTCTTTGGCTTTCTTGAGAAATTTTTACCTAACTTCTAGTATATTTTTAAGAACTTATTTGAATATAAGGCCTGTATTTTGTATGCAAAGGTGTTTCCAAAGTAATGCTACTTTATGGAGTTTACTACTCCTTTGATACTTAGATCTCTTGAGGCAAATTTTCTCATTTCTATTAAATATTTCATCAGCTGAAGATTCTATATTCATGTGTTCTTCTTCTTTGAGGTCAGACAGAGAGATACTTCTTGATAATCTTGATAGACTAGCTTCTGGTTCAGGAGTATCTCTTTTAACTCTCTTGTTATTTTTCTGAGATATATCTAAGGAGGAATAGTGATATCTCAGATGTTTCCTATAAATATAGTTACTAATAGTAGTAGTAGAAGTGAAGTCTTTGGGAGTCTTCCTTGTTCTCTGGTCTGAGCAGGTACTGTATCTCAAGTTATCTTAGAGGGAAAAACTTTAAAGTATAGATAAGTATCATCTTAGCTATAAAGCCAGACAGCCTCTTCTTCTATTTTTAAGTCTCTTTATCTATCTGAATGAGGTTGACATTTCTATCATTAGATAGAGTCTGTTGCTTCAGACAGAATCTCTGAATATAATCTTGGTTTCTATAGTTGAAGTAGATTGGGGCATAGAAACTTATTAATAGTTATAACTAGTGGAGCCTGAGTAAAGCTTCTGTTATCTTACTGTCAGTAGTCTGGTCTATTATCTTGATAATAATCTTACTGTCTTTCTCCTTAGTTCTTTAACTGAGTAACCACAATGGCTAGGTCTTTTATTTATTTAGTAAGTATTATATAGGGCCTTCTTGAGTTCTTGATAGAGGCTGCTGTTGTTACCTATATTAAGTTGGAATTGAGGGTGTAGGTCTGGTCTCATAGTTGGCCAACTAGACTCTCAAGTAGGCATTCTCTTGTTCTGAAGTCATTCTGTAAGTCTTTGAGATTTTAGCTTGAGCTGGTTCTTGATATTTCTATATCTGCTAGGGTAATCTATAGTCTGCTTCTCAGCATTCTTATACTCTAGCAATTTATTGCTTAATACTTCAATAGTTCATTCTAATAACTTATTTTCGAAGCTCTGGAAATATTCTATTAAGAAAGGTGGTTGAGGCCAGAGCTAGTTGGACTGTAGGTTATAAGTTTTTCTTGATCATTTGAGCTTGAATTCAATAGTAGAAGTTTTTTGGAGTTTCATTAGCAGCTTGGCTCATATATATAGATCAAAGCTTCTTATACTTCTTATTGATACTCAAGTCTATTGAACTGGGTACAGAGCCAGACCTTATAGATATTATATCTATCTACATAGTCTTCATTTGCTCAAAGGTTGTTAACTTATTCTATTCTATAGATGTCTTTTCTGATTTACTTTGCTTGGTTGTACTTCTGTAGAGCAGGATTTCTCAGAAGTGATTCCATGATTCTGAGCTTTCTCTGAGCATTCCACTGCTTAGCTGCTGCTTATACTTCAATTTCTCTAAAGAATTCCTCAATATCTTTACTATCTATACTATAGAATTTCTAAAAATAGCCCATATCTTATTCATCTTTACTGTCTGAGTCTGGTTCTGGAGTTGAGTTTCTTAATGATACTTGGGATGGAGATAGTGGAGGTACTTAATAAACTAGTAATACTAGTAAAAGACAGTATCTTGATGAGGATATAGAGAGTCTGGCTCTTCTAATTAAAGCCAGGATATAGGTTTTTGATAGTGGTGATTCTCTAACTGAGTGATAGTAATCACTAAATACTGAGGTACTGAAAGGGCTAGAGCTTCTTATCTCTTGAGGATAGTATCAGAGTATGAAGGATTAAGAGACTGAGGTTCTAGTAATTGGAATAGAACTAATATAGCTAACTAACTAGATAAGACTAATTTTATATTTATGCTAAATTTGGCTAGTGTAATGGTAACTCCAGAATGATAACATCAGCACAGAAGACAGTCTTTCCTTGCAAGTCACCAGATCGGAGCACAAGAAGATCATACAGCATATGAGATGAGCATTGATGACCAACTGTGAGTCATTGTGACCATAGTTCAGATATCTTGAGGAATATAAAAGAAGGATCAAGGAACTACAGTAGCAGCAACCAATAAGACCCACTAATCCCAAAATAGCTCAAAGACTTACTACAAATAAAATGCCTGCCACTTGTCAAACCTCAAGGTCAAGGAACCACCAAGGTACCTCAGTTGAAGAAAGAATGTTTTAAGACATCAGAAGAGCCATAAGAACCCACTCAAGAAGGACTCCTAGTATCAACCTGGGTACTGGTGACCCTTATCACTATATTCTCTATCACTGTGAAATGGAAATAAGGATCACCATTGTTACCAAATATCTCCAAATATGGTAGGAATATGAAATAGAAAATCTCCTCTGCCGGGAGTTCCCACAGGCCAGCACTCAAGAGCTACAAGATACTATTCCCATGGATATACATAAAACAAGGACAGCTAAGAAGATCTATCAGATCTTCAGGCATGCACTATGGTCAATTCCCAACTTGGAGTATAATAGAGTCTCAGATCTCAGAGACCTATCATCCTACTGTATCAATATACTAGAAGTCAGAGTGGCTACAGAAGCCCAGTCTACTATTACTCTCAATGGTGATGAAGTAGAAGACTTCTGACATCCCATTCTCCAGGACAACCCAGACTAATTCCTGCAAGGATTGATCTCAGTATTCCAAGGCCCAAGCATCCAGGTTAGACCTCCCTAAGACCCCACATTTGTTCCTTATTTTGTAGAAGAGAACCTCATAGACTGGAGAGCACCAGATCTCCTTTCTGCTACTGAACATGATGACATCATTGGCAATGATGTCATCCCATGCGATATACATGAGATGTGCAACAAAGCATATGAAGTATACGAAATATGCAATAATGATGAATTCGCAGACCTCATCTCCTTCGAAGACATCCTGATCTCTAATGATGAAGCCTTCATAGTCCTGAACATTCTGCTCTAAGTCCCTTGGTTATACTGAATAATGCCAGCACTGGCATTCTGATATAATACTGAATAATACCAGCACTGGCATTCTGATGTGAGACTGAATTATACCAGCATCCTGAACCTGTACAATCATCAGTACTGACTCTGAAACTTAGTAGTTTTTCCTATCCTGGCATTTTATTTTAGTTATTAGAATTTATATTTAGCTTTATATCTTAGCAATTATTGAATTATATTTTGTATAAATACTCCTCTTATTTCCTCTAAAATAAAGTCAGTTCCAGTTCCAGTTCACTTACCCTCAATTCTACACAAGCTATCTAAGAGATAACAAGACAGTTAAAGATAAGAAGTTTGAGGACTATAAGACCTTGGGAAGGTACTCCAATAAGAACTTGCTTATAACAAACTTGAGTTAGTCTAAGAGATATATCTTGAAGAGAATTTGATATATTTGAAGGACTCAGTAACTACTATGTGATAACTTGGTGCCCATTGACTGGTGATTCAAGATGAATCCCTCACTTTCAAGCTAAAAAATGAACAACCCCTACAACAACTACCCTGACTATAAGAGTCACCCCTGTAAGAATTCAAGACAAGATAGAAATATGTCCCCCCACATTTTATAGATATACTACTAAAGAGTCAATCCTGACCTTCATTGAAGACTTTGAACAATTTACCACTATACAAGCTCTTGGTATGGATGCACAATTGGCCCTTCTACCAGTTAGCCTCAGAGGACCTGCCAGAGATAAGTTTAATGCAGCCACTATTGCTGATAATAGTGTAGCCAAACTTGCCAACATGAAGGCCTTCCTCAGAACAACATACTATACTGAAGAGATCAAGCAAGCTCTCAAGGATCAACTCAATACTATCTGCCAGAGACTTAGTGAAGATCCCAACTCATTCTATATCTGAATCTGCCACCAGATTGTCTTGGCTAGCTATGATGACTGCCTCAAGGAACAAATAGCAGATTCAACCTTCCTTAAAGAAGTTCACCCTGAAATTACCCTAGCAATCCAGTCTACCCCAGCTGCACTGACCCTTGATCAGAAAGTGGTCTTTGCATAGAGATATTGGACTGCCAGATACCCTGCTGAACACTCAATGGAGAAAATAACTGGCATCAAGATAGAGCCATCAAAGTCAACTAGTATCATACCTGCCATAGTTGTAAACAGACAACCAACCTCACCTATCTCCAAGGTAGCCAAAGCTGACCCAGTAGAGGAACTCACTAAGCAGTTTGCTAAGATGACTACACATCTTAGTGATGTTATTAGAGAAGTCCAAAGTGCCAACAGGAGACCAGTACAGAGATTTGCAGCTACTATAGAAGAACATAATATCACATGCTTTAGATGTAGAGAAGAAGGCCACTATGCAAAGAATTGCATGACCGAAATGAGATGCAAAGCCCAACTAAGCAATGCTAGCAGAACCAGAGAACAAACCAATGTAGTAGTCATCGAGGAGATTAGTGACACTGATGATGAAGAATACTACAAGGAGCTCAAATTCTACCCTGCTACTGAAGGTACCAGAACCCAGTCCAAGCCCTATGACAAGAAGAGCAACAGCAAGCCAGTTGGAAGACTAAAGAAGACTTCAGCTATCACTATTCAAAGCAAGACTCAACCCAAGGAGATTGATCAAGACATAGAGTTAGATAAAACTGCCTGCCAAATCATTAAAGGCACTACTTCAGTCTCAGGAGAAAGTGAAAGCAAGAAGGAACAGAAGCTGTGCAAGACCAAGATCCACTAGTATGATATCTACAAGGACCTCAAGGAATAGAAGGTCAATACTACTTTTGGACAACTAGCTGAAGTCCCTGCCTTCAGACAGCAGTTGAGAGTAGGACTTGCAACTACTGCCAAGAATCAAGAGTACAAGATTGTAGAAGCTCACAATGTATAGGAAGAATCCGAAAACTCAGGTGAAGAATCCAAAGACCAGCACAAGACATCAGCCTATACCCCATATCAGATTGAAGACTGTATCTTTGATGCCATCATTGATACCGGTGCTGGAGGATGTCTCATGAGTAAGAAGACAATTAACTGCCTAGGTTGGGATATTGAAAAGTCTACCAAGATAGTCTATGTTACAGCAGATGTTACATGAGCTATCTCCCTTGGTAAAATCTGAGAAGTCCCCATCAAGATAGGAGGAGCTACTATCTCAGTAGACATAATTGTTACAAGCGCCACCAACTATGACATCCTCATCAGCAACCAATGGCTTCATAAGGCTAAGGCCATCATTGACCTCAATGCCCAGAAGATGCAGATCAACTATAGAGGAAGAAAGGTATAAGTCTCTATCAATGTCCACAAAGGAGTCCTACTAGACATAGAGGAAGGAGATGAAGAGGACACAGAAGTCTTCATGCACTCAGTGAACAAGAACAAGAACAAGACACCCAAGCTCACAGATAAGCAGTGGTACAACAAGATCATTAATGGCTATGTCTCTCAAGAAAGATGCCCCAATGGTACTAGGATGTACTGCTCTGAATATCTGAATAACTGCTGGTCCTATATCAGTGAAGTCAGGAAAATCCGCCAATAGAAACATGAGCAAGAAGCTGCCGAAGCAAAAAGGAAAGCCAAAGAAGATGACTAGCCCCCAGAGCTTCAAGCTGACAGTGATGATGAGGAGGAACAAGAATCAGACATTACCCTCAAGGTCAAGAAGTTTCACCCCAAAGCCAAGATCCCAGAATATAAGACTGAAGGAGTCATAGGAATGGACCTTGCCAGCATTCAAGATGCTACCCTCAAACCACAGACCACCACCTTACTTGGCACTGGAATTGGAGTCAAGCTGTCAGAAAACTATACCAGAATCATCAAGACTAGGAGCAGTCTGGCCAAAAGTGAAATCTTAGTTGAAGGAGGAGTAATTGACTCTGATTACACTGGTAAGATCTTCCTCATAGTCAGGAATCACAATCCCACCACCCCATTTGAAGTCAAGAAGCATGACAGGATTGGCCAGATGCTGATCCATGAAATCAAGAAACCTAAGATCATTGAAGCCATCAAACTCATCAAGACCAAGAGAGGAGAACAAGGCTTTGGATCTACTGGAAGAGGAGCCTATGCTACCACCAAGATTACCAAACTTGAGTACAAGAAAGACAAGGATCAGAACAAGCACACATATACTATTGGAGAAAACTTTCCTCTGAAAGAACAACTTCTCAAGATCCTACATCAGAATGAAGAAGTACTTGCTACAGACTTCAGGGATATCTACAATCAAGAACCTAAGTACTATCACAAAGTTGACACTGGTAATATCAAGCCTATCTACCAGAAAGCCAGACTCATACCACCTGCCTACAGAGAATAGCTGTGAGCAGAACTCAAGGAAATAGAAGAAGCTGAAATCATCAAGCAAGCTATCAGTCCCTGGGCTTCACTGATTATCCTTACCTTGAAGAAAGAAAGCAAGTCTGGAGAGTTTGCACCAAGACTCTATATTGACTACAGGAAGCTCAATGCCATCACCAAGAAGGATAGGCAGCTCTTGCCAAATATTCAAAAAATCCTTACTACTCTTGAAAGCAAAGCCAAATACTACACTACCTTGGATCTGTTCTCAGGCTTCCATCAGATTGGTCTCACTCAAGATGTCAGTGAGAAATCAGCCTTCATTATATCTGATACCACCTATATCTACCTGTGAATGCCATTTGGAATGTACAATGCCCCAGCAAGTTTTCAGCGAATGATGAACAGAGTCTTCAGTAACAAGATTGGAAAATGACTCTTTATCTATGTTGATAATGTGATCATCTTCAGCAATACTACATGGAAACATATCAATCACATACAGCTAGCCCTTAAGAAGCTCAAGGAGCATGGCCTCTACATCAAACCCAAGAAATGTAAGTTTGCAGCTCAAGAAATCACCTATCTAGGACACCTCATCAACCAGACCAGAATCCACACAGACCCCATGAAGATTGAGGCTATTGCAGCCAACCCAAGACCCAGAACAACCACAGAAGTCCATGCCTTCCTTGGACTAGCCAGCTACTATAGTAGATTCATCAAAGGATACTCCAACATTGCAGCACCTATCTACAAGCTACTGAAGAAGGAAACTAAATTCGAATGGACTAAGAAGTACCAAGAAACCTTCAATGAACTCAAGACCAGGTTGACCCAAGCACCTATTCTCAGAAGACCAGATTAGAACCTAGAATTCATCCTGCAGACAGATGCAAGTACTATAGGACTTGGAGCAGTCCTAGCTCAGAAGAAAGATAGACATAAATATGTCATCTCCTATGTAAGCTGAGGTACCTACAGAGCAGAACAGAACTATGAGTTATGTAAGCTCGAATGCTTAGCAGTAGTCTGGGCAGTAGAAAAGTTCCACTACTACCTAGCTAGGTAATACTTCACTATTCAAACAGACCATTCCACTCTTGCTTGGCTATTTCACACTCTGAATCCCAAAGGAATATATGCCAGATGGATCTACAGGCTACAAGAGTATGACTGTACTGTCAAGCACTGCTCAGAAAGAACCAATACCAATACTGATACACTCTCAAGGACACCCTGAAACACCCCCATCAAGACTATTCAACATGAATAAGGAGTTATACTATGGATTAATCAGCTATCTTGGACAGTAGAAGATGTCTAACCACCTTGAACCCTGGATAATCACCATCATCAACCAGACTGGAAATAGTTTGAACTAGACAACACTACACTCAGAAAAGGAGGAAAGCTAGTAATACCTAAATACAAGAAGTATTAAGTAATGAAGGAAGTACATGAGCAAGGATATCTAGGAGGAACCAACACATATGACAAAGTAAGAAGAACCATGTGGTGGCCCAAGATAGAAGAAGACCTGCACCAATTTGTCAAAGGGTATGATAAGTGCCAAAAACAGAAATAAGATCAGCAAGACCAGACACCCAGATCATCAAGAATTGAGCCTATCCCCTTCCACTACATTGTAATGGATATCATTGGGCCACTACCAGTAATACTATCAGGAAACCACTATATTATAGTTATTATAGACCTCTTCACTAAATGGATAGAAGCAGGAGTATTACAAGAAGCCAATGCCCTCTCTATAGCTGACTTCTTATACTGAGAAATCATCTGCCACTATAAGACACCAAAGCAAATCACAACAGACTGTGATACAGAATTTGTCAATGGATTCCACAAGATAATGTATCAGAAATACAAGATCCAGTACATCAAGACCACCATGTACCACCCTCAAGGAAATAGACAAACAGAGAGAACCAACAAGACCCTTAAGAACATCCTGGTGAAGATCTCAGAGACATATGAGAATTGAGATAACTATCTCCCAACTGCTCTCTCTGTTCTATCACAGAGCACACACTTTACTCTAAGAGAACTGCTCTTCAGAGAAGAAGATTCTGATAGAACCTCAGCTACAAATCTAAACCTAACTTAGAAATGAGTTGATACAGAAATCTGGAGACTACACCAAATCAGGAAGAAGGCTGAAGATTACATTATCAAGTTACAAGCACTGACAAGAAAGAATGTGGAAAAGAATCACAAGACCCTAAAACCCATCCAAATCAGAGAAAAGGTCCTACTGTATTGAAATATAGTAGAAGTCTCATAGTCATGAAAACTGGAGCCCAAATAAAAAAAACTCTTCTACATGCAAGATATCAAGAGAACTACCTTCTGGCTTAGAAAAATCTCAGAGACCATACTGCCTACCATAGTACATAAGAACAGACTCAAGAAGTACTATGAACCTATACAAGAGAAGTAAAACGTGATGACTACCTGTGAGGTTCTAGTCCGTGAATCATAACAGCATATCCTGTGACTAGCAGGCTATCTGTCTGGACCATTCTCTAAGGGATATGGCACCAGCAACTACTCATCCATGAGACTTTCGAAGCCAGAGGAGTTCAAACTATCAACTGATTGATCAAGATCAGAATCAGGCTCTTGCTCTATATGAAGGGAGCAACTCTTCACCATCACACCAAAATACATAGGGAAGACATCAGCTCATAAATATCACTTTTTGACCCCTTGCCAGAGGTTATGGGATCAGCAAATTTTTCAGGACTGGACCAATGAATAAGAATGCTTGAGAAGATCCTTATTCAGGAGGAAGATATAACAGTGACCCCAGAATAATAACATCAACACAGGAGACAGTCTTTCCTTACAAGCCATCAGATCGGAGCACAAGAAGATCATATGGCATACAAGATGAGCATTGATGACCAACTATGAGTCATTGTGACCATAGTTCAGATATCTTGAGAAATATAAAAAAAGGATCAAGGAACTACAGTAGTAGCAACCAACAAGACCCACCAATTCCAAAATAGCTCAAAGACTTACTACAAATGAAATGCCTGCTGCTCACCAAACCTCAAGATCAAGGAATCACCAAGGTATCTTGGTTGAAGAAAGGATGTTCCAAGACATCAGAAGAGCCATGAGGACCCACTCAAGAAGGACTCCTAGTGTTAATCTGGGTACTGGTGACCTCTATCACTATATCCTCTACTGCTGTGAAATGGAAATAAGAATCACCATTGCTACCAAATGCCTCCAAATGTGGCAGGAATACGAAATAGGAAACCTTCTCTGCCAGGAGTTCCCACAGGCCAGCACTCAAGAACTATAAGATACCACTCCCATGGATATACATGAAACAAGGACAGCTAAGAAGATCCATCAGATCTTCAGGCATGCACCATGGTTGATCCCTAACTTAGAGTATGTTAGAGTCTCAGATCTCAGAGACCTGTTATCCTACTGTAGAAGCCAAGGTGGCTACAGAAGCCCAGTCCACTATTACCCTCAATAGTGATGAAGTAGAAGACTTCTGGCATCCCATTCTCCAGGACAACCCAGACCAATTCTTGCAAGGATTGATCTTAGTATTCCAAGGCCCAAGCATCTAGGTTAGACCTCTCTAAGACCCTATATTTGTTTCTTATTTTGTGGAAGAGAACCTCATAGACTAGAGAGTACCAGACCTCCTTCCCACTACTGAATGTGATGATGTCATCAGCGATGACATCATCCCACATGACATATGCAAGACATGCGATAAAGTATGTGAAGTATGCAAAATGTATGATGATGATGAATTTGCAGACCTTATCTCCTTTGAAGACATTCTGACCTCTGATGATAAAGCCCTCATAGTTCTGAACATTCTGCTCTAAGTCCCTTGGTTATACTGAATAATACCAGCACCAGCATTCTAATGTAATATTGAATAATGCCAGCACCAGCATTCTGATGTGACACTGAATTATACCAGCATCCTGAATCTGTATAACTATCAGTACTGACTCTGGAACTTTAGCAGTTTTTCCTATCCTGGTATTTTATTTTAGTTATTGGAATTATATTTAGCTTTATATCTTAGCAACTATTGAATTATATTTTGTATAAATATCCCTCTTATTTCTTCTGAAATAAAGTCAGTTCCAGTTCCAGTTCACTTACCCTCAATTCCATATAAGCCATCTAAGAGATAACAAGATAGTTAAAGATAAGAAGTTTGAGGACTATAAGATCTTAGGAAGGTACTCCAATAAGAACTTGCTTATAACAAACTTGAGTTAGTCTAAGAGATACACCTTGAAGAAAATTTGGCATATTTGAAGGACTCAGCAACTACTATATAACACTAGTTAATATATAGTCACTATTTGTATAACTAACTAACTTACTCAATTTGGCTAATAGAGCTGTCCTTATATATATATCTTAAAATTCAATATAACAATATAACTGAAATTATATCATTCTTATCCTCTTTCTTATTTTCTTCAGAAAGTTTGGTCAAATCATTTTCTATATTCTCTACAGTTGTACTAAAGTTAGTGAGAGGGTCTGGAAATAAGGAAAGAAAGTTATTAATATTATCTTCTAATAAAATAAGTGCATTATTCTCTAAGTTGTCTGAGGAGATAATATTACTAAGGAGTATAAGGTTATTCTGCTTTTAAGATCTTTAGTTAATAGTAAGGTTATCTATAAAGTAGAGAATATTTGTAGAATTCTAGAGATAGCAAACTCTCAAGAGAGGGTCTTGAAATAATGCAATTAGTTTATAAATAAATTGGTCTAGATTGTCCTCAAGGATAGAGTTCCAAAGATCTTAAACCTTATTACTCTTAACTATAATAATAGATTGGACCTCTTCTGCAACTATTTTCTCAAGGTAGTCTGGTCTGCACAGTGGCTTGTTAATTCTTAGATATCAGAGACTTTAATATATTTTAGATTGGAAATAGCCCAAGGTGCATGCCTGAAGATCTGGTAGTATAAGTGCACAACCTCTAAGCCACAAAAATTACATATTACTCTTAGAATAAATTCAGAAATCACATGTAAGATCATAAAGCTGAGTCAAACTAAAGTTACAGATTATAAAGCTAAGTCAACTCAAAGTTACAGAATACAAGAATTATACAAATAGAATCTTACTAAGTAGGACCAAATGTATATATACTGAGCACTCAGATACATCAAAATGGAGAACTATAACAAACTAAACAAATAACCATAACTTATAAATATATATACAAATATGACCATAGAGATCTACAACTACATTTATGCTAACATTTGGAATATCATAGTTAACCAAGCTACATCTCTCCTATCTCTCATAAATATCTATAGTCTAATACCTCTTTACTTTATAGAAGCCTAATAGAATACTCTGAACATACTCAGCAAAGCCTACTGAATTGGACAAATCTCAAGCTACTATCAGATTAGCTACATATCTCTTAGAAGATATGACTGAATACTATTATAATACAGACATTATCTAGATGTCTTAATACCAGAAACTCATTACTTGTAAACACTAAGAACTCTTTTATAAGTATAATACTTTTATTCCTCATCTCTGAGTTACTATTACTGAAATGGTTACCACTCTATCCTATGGCCAAATCAATAATATAGTACAAGAACTCAACTACAAGTATATCAAGTATATTTAAACCACAGACAGATCTTTTCCCCATCCTGATGACCATATCCTGCAAATGTCCCAAGTTGGATATACTATGAAGAATATCTATGATATAATCTAGTTTAATAATGATGAAGTAGAAGACAATTACCCTTCTAATACTGACATGATCTCCAGCTAAGAATCTCTGCCAGCTTTGATTACTCTACTAATCTTGCTAATGAACTTACAATAATTCATAACCATCTATAAGACCTATTGAGATAATGATCACTGACATGAGTACTAATCTGTATTCACTCCTGACTACTTCAACTACAATAAAGAGACTGGAGAATATAACCTATATCTTTAGATAATCCTCAAGATCAAACTGACAACTCCATTTCCTGAGTATAAATAAAATAAACTATAGCTGTCAGCTCTACAACTCATAGCATCATTACTTATAAAAGGTATACAGATAGTGAATCTAATGAAAGTGAAGATGATATACCTCTCCTTTACCCACTAATACCCTATCCAGCATATGAGACAGATGATACCATCCTATAGGATAGTAATATGGTTCCAATATACTACTATATGAATAAATAAAAAGATATCATCCAAGAATCCCTCTTTTTAGATAACTACTTCATCAGAGATAATATTATTAATAGTAATCTCATTGAAGACTACTTAGATAGTATCTAAATCTATAAATAGCTTAGCAGTCATTAGTATAGTTAGATTAGCCTCATATGATACTGACTCAGTAGTCAGATGATCTTTTGATATATTAGTTCACATTTATACTATGTAACTGTATTCTGATTTAGTAAGGTACTAAGTGCTATATTTATATTTAGCATAGTCCAGATAGCCCCTCATTAGTATAAATATCCACTCTCTCAGATCTCAGAAACTTAGACTTGAATAGATAAGAACAACTCAAGAATACTTCTCTATATACAATATCTCTTTATACACTACTCCTAGTATAGCAATATTATGAATAGTGAATAAATCTATTTAATAACCCACAAACTACTTTTAAGTAAATCTATATCCTATTAGATCTTACTCCTAACCACATTATGAAATTTCCTAATTGAGTATTATCTGCAATGATATACCAATTCAACTAAACTGGTCTTAGTTTCTTAAACTTTTTGAAATATGAAACTTCTTAAATATCTAGAATAAGTCTGAAAAGAACTTTGGTTAAAATATTAATCTAATCTTGAAATCAATAAGTATAGAGGATATACTCTATATGAAATTGATCTTGATTTTAAAGAAAATAATCTTCCAGAATATTCAGAAAACTCTTTCAGAACTATGTAATAGTACTCTAACAAAGTAATCCTCTTACAACTTGGTAGTAGCAGTTTACAATTTAATTCCACTTTAAGATGTTTTCTTACTCTGCTATAAACTTCTATGAGAAATTCCTACAAGTTGGTATAAAGCCCAATCTCTGAACTAGAATTCATTCTGAACTATCTGAAAATCTGGAGAGAATTGAACCTGATATATAAGAATAATTTGATCTCCATATCTGCAACAAGTGAGACAGACTTTATTTACAAAAAGAAGTACTCCAATTAAATCAGTAGATAGGCAAAACCCTATACACTAAACTTCTTACTCTACACCCTGTAAGTTAAGATGAAGAAGGTCTTATAGAAGCCTTCTTTACTCTTCTCAACAAGAGTTTTATCAGCTCTACAAATCTGAGCAATCTAGGACAATCCACAGCTATCTTTCTAGCCTTAGTACCTTATAAAGCCTAAGCCTCTGTAGCCAAGTAGCTCAACTCTATTGACTTTTACTGTACTAGAACCAAGACTGCTCTATACTACTACTTCCAGAATTGCAAGACCCACCATATTCTTAAAGAAAAAGTCAGAGAAACTCTTTGTCAACAACCAGACTCTGAGCCAGAAGCAGGCTCAGTATAGCTCTATCTGAAACTAAAGCTGATACTGAATCTAAACTAGCTTTTAAATTAAGCTTGTCTGAAATCTGATATATAACTGATACTATTTACTTTGATACTAAATAAACTCAATCACATAGGGACTAAAGTGAAGAGAGGGAAAAGTATCTCAGTGAATTCAATCTAAGATATACTACTGAAGGAGATATACCTCTCTCAGAACAAAACACACCTATAGTATAATAGACAGTTATCTATCAAGCCCTTATACCAGACCAACAATAGTTACTCCAGAAACTTACACAGACTCAAAGAACACCATTACACTCTGCACCAGTATCTCAAGTTGTACCAGTAACCCTACTACCAGTAGTCTAACTACCTCTAGTAAATAATATAGCAAATCAACAAATTCTAGACCTTATAGTCCAGATAGTCATAATGGCAGCAACCATTACTGCCTTAGCTGAACAGACCTGATCAACAAAAAGTCTAAGCCTATCCTTCTTCAATAGTACTGTACAAGAAGTCCAAAACATTATTAGTATAGTTAATACTAACTTCAAAGCCAACCAATGGACTAATGAGTGAGTTGCTAACTACCTTCTAATAAACAATCAAGACCACACTCTGGAACAACTCTTTGCTACTATTATAGTCTATATCTATTAAGTTGTTATATTCTTTCAAGAACCTGTCAAAGAATAGTGATGAACCCTTCCTGAAAAATCTCTCACATAGGACATCTGACCTGTAGTTATTATTCAAAATATAGCAAATAATACTCCTAAGTATGAAGACCACCCCATGGCCCCTGGGCTCAAATAACTCATGATTACTCAATATTATAGTGAAATCCTGATTATTAAATCCTAAGTAAAACTCCACAATCTCAAATTTGATATATATAGTAAGAAAGAATTTAAAACCTTCTATACAAAGCTCAAGTCACTCCTGAACACTATTGATCTAGGATATATTGCCAATGATGAAGCATGAAATAGTACAAGAGCAGACCATCTATTTGATGTACTACCAGAATGACTTATAAGAAAAATCTATAAACAAGGATACCCAGTTGGTTGTGATCACCAACAATAGTGTCTAGTAAGAATCAAGACTATGGTCAAGCAAATCCTAATAGCTAGACCAATTATGACTTGAAGACAATTCAACAATAAGGAAAAAACTTGAACCAAGAAAGAAGAACCCAAGCATAAAGCATCCTGAGCTCCCTCTATATCTATCTCTTGGATACCCCAAAATCCTAAATCTACCCAGCTAAGTATCTTTAAGAAACTTGCTGAAGGAAAAAGAAATGAACCCTGAAGAAGTAGAGTATACTTCTATTGCTGAAAGACAGGACACATGACCAGTGTCTGCCCTAACTGAAAACTCCAAATAGCAATATGAGTAACTATTACCACTCTGTATTATCTCAACAACCTAACTACCAAAATACTAGACTTTGTCAAGTTAAGGCCAACTGCTATGGCCCCAATTAAAGGAAGCCAAAAAGCAGCTAGATATGACCTATATATAGCTGAAGAAGTCATAGTTTCTAACTGGAAAGTCAAGAAAGTCTATACAAGAATCAGTATTCAAATTTCTGAAGGATATATTAGAAGAATATACTGTCACAACAGTCTAGTATTAAAAGAACTCTTGGTAGAAGGAGAAATCATTAATGAAGATTATATAGGCAAAATTATTATTTTCATTTAAAACTACAGTTAGATACCATTCAAGATCTCTATTGATTTTTGTATTACTCAGATTCTATTCAAAAAATTGAGTCAACTCTGATAGTCAAGGAAGTCTCTGAACTACTGCCTACTATCTGAGGATCTAAAGAATTTGGCTCATTAAACAAGGTCTCAGCCCAACCTACTATAAATAAGAAAGAACAATTCTATAAGAAAATTGAAAATGGATTTGTACCAAGTAGTCAATACCCTCATGGTATTGAAATGTACTCTTCTCAAATGATTGATGATTGTCTCTTTTATATCAACAAACTGGCCTAAAGGAGAACTAATAGATGGAAAGCCCCTATAATCAAAATTACTACCATTAAATCAGACAAACTACTTATACTCTAAGCTTTTATCTTTTTTTTTTTTTTTTTTTTTTTTTTTTTTTTTTTTTTTTTTTTTTTTTTTTTTTTTAACGGACTCATAGTCCCGCGGATTTTATTTGAAGGGAACCTAGACTTTATAGTTCAAATCTCTTTTTTTTTTTTTTTTTTTTTTTTTTTTT
>RBNI01000397.1:0-32139 GCA_003990745.1 Jimgerdemannia flammicorona | reverse complement strand
AAAAAAGAAACTTCAATAAACATCTCTCTCTGGTACCTCTCGGGTTATACAACATCTGGAAAGCAACTACAATATTATTTTTGGAGAAAAGAGACTAGCAACATGGTGACTGACAGGCAATCTGAGGTGTATACTGGGTAGGGCAGCCAGAGTATGTTCAACTGGCAGTACATGGGGAGAGGCCCTGATCTGGGGGGAGGTATGAGGGGGCTGCTGGCAGGTGGATGAGGTAGGGAAGGAGGCAGTAGTAGAGGACAGGAATCTGAGAGGGTGAGCTTTGCTGAGATAGTGAAGGGGAGAAGGCAGATGATGGGGCTGGAGGGTTGGTTGAGGAAAGGCAAGGAAATGGAGAAGGCGATAGTATATAAGAGAGTAGCCCTTGGTAGAGGGGGCAGTGGGGCTGGAGGTATAGCAGCTGGGGGGGGTGTGACAGCTGATGGAGATGGGACTGCTAATCTGGAAAAAAATCCAGATGTAACTGTGGATGATGTGGCTGAGTGACTGGGGCCTGGGAGACAAGGAGATTTGGTAGATGGTGTGACAGGCCTAGCAGTGGCACCATTACTTAAGAAATCGATCTCGGAATTTGTGGTGACACTGTGCTTCTGGGGCCTAGCAGTGATGGCGAAAATAGTACTGGGGCTGATTGCTAAGCAGGTGGCTGGAGTGGTGACCATAAAGTTTTTGAAGGGACTAAAGGGAGTGGAGGTGGACTTTGAGGAGGCTGAGCCTTTGGAGGAAGCATTGAAGGTTGGATTAATAGTTGGGGAGGTGTGTGTTCCAATGGCACAATGCCTGAAATGAGATCCCAGAGTGGTCCAACTGCTGGTGAAAGGGGTGCCTACAGTGATAGCAATGGAGACAAGAAAGAGAGTTGAGGAGGTCATGGCAGAGTATAGAGAGGTGGTGGATATTGGATTCAGGGTCTGGGAGGGGACCTTGCTCAGAACTGGAGATGTGGATGTGAGGATTCGGTTGGTGGAGAAGGAGGCCACTGGGAAGGCAAGGGACTGGCCTTCCGATATGGTCTGGAGGGCAATTATGTGCAAGATGATAAGGGTGAAGGGGAGCAAGGAGGAGGAAGAGGACCTATTGGAAGTGCTGGAAGAATTGAGTGGTATAGTGGAATAGTAGACAAAGGCTTGGAGGGCCTTTGAGTAGGTGACACACTTGGAGGTGGTAGATGGGAAGCAGATTTGAGTGAGTAAGGAGCAGTGGGAATGAGATCAGGGATATAAGAGACAGAGAGAACTGTTGGTGAAGATGAAGGGTGGGCCTCTAAAGGATATGAGCAGGATAGTGGACATGGGGGGGGCCAAAGCAAGTGTCTGAGCAGGCAAGGGAAGTGGGAGTACTGGGAAGGGGACTGGCAAGTACAGGCAGGCAACTGGCAAGGACCCATATGTAGATGGTATACTGGAGGTTTGGGATGAGATATAGAAGGACTCCCCACCCCTACTCTCCTTATCAGGTGGGGCCCAGCTTCCTGAAGTAGGGTGGTGGAGGATGTGCTGATGAGGGGGGCCCAGCAAGTGCAATTTGGAGTCCTGGAGGCAGCAAAAGGAGGATAAGTAGTGGCAGTTGGTGAGGAGGAACTGGTGGATGTCCCAGAGGAGTGGGACGAGGCTGTGAGTACTGGGGCTGATACTACAATGCTGGATGGTGGGAGGCTGGTGACCCCTGGAGGAAAGGAGGTGGGGAACCTACTTTGGATGTTCAGGATAATAAATAACCTGGCAGCCAAGGAGCTGGGAGAGATAGATTTGAGGGTAATGAGTGATGAGTATTAGGTGAGGATTCTGCAGGGGGAGGGGGTGGTGATGGCATTGAAGGCAGAAATTCTTATGGTGTATCTGGAGGAGGAGAGCTATGAGGTTGATAAGAAGCAGGAGGCAGAGATGACAGGAGTTGCAGGAGAAAGGGCTGAATACTACTGGACCAGGCATCATGGACTACAGCTCTGGCAGGAAGCCTGTCTAGAGTATCATGAGGAATTCAAGGAGAAGGCAGATGGGGAGATGAATGAGCTGTTGGCTGGACTGGAGGCTCAGAGGGCTGAAGAGGAGGCAGTGACTGCAGAACATAATCTGGACTTGGCACAAGAGGAGATGAATATGGAGTAGTAGAGAAAGCTTGATAACACACCATTTTTCACTATGAATAGTACAACCAACATTTTTTCTTTGAACATGAATGGGTTATGGGGCACTTATTGATGTAAGAATATTTTTACTTGGCTGAAGGGATTGGAGGCCAATATCTTCCTCTTGCAGGATGTCAGGTGTGAGAATGACTTGGATAGACTGGAATGGATGAAGGAGTGGGGAGATGAGGCAGTCTGGAAGGGCAAGGTTGGGATTCTGGTGCAAAAAGGCAGAGGGGAGATAAGGGATATGTAGAGCTGGGGGGATAGATTGGTCTGGGGAGAGTGGATATGCACAGGTTGGGAGCCAGTCATGGTGGGCTCCTGTTACTGCCCTGCAGTACAGGGTGAGTATGTGAATTGGGTGAAGGGCCTACAGGAGAGTAGAATTCTTGTTGAGGTTGGGGTGGATATGCTTGGGGGAGACTTCAATATGGTCTGTGATGTGTTGAGAGATAGAACTGATGGCAGATGAGGAGCTGAGGGTTAGAGTGGAGGACTGGCAGTATGGGAGGAAGTGGAAAGACTGAGTGCTCTGGTGGATGCAGGTAGAGAATGTTGGGGGGATAGGAGGGTATACATGCACTGGGTCGGGGGCCTGGGGACAAGGATTGATTAGATTCTGATAGCCAACTGCTGGGGCTTGGATGTTTGGAAGTCGCTAGAGGTGGAATGGTGTCCTTGGTCAGATCATTGGGGGCTTTTAGGGCAGGGACATTTTGGGGGGAGTGGGGATGGGCCTGGACATTGGCATCTCAATTTCTCCTTACTAGATGATAAGATCCAGTGGGATGAGTGGGCTGAAGACATTCAACTACAAGTGGAGTACTGGAGGCAGGAAGGTGCCCCAGTTGCTATTCGGTGGATGAGGATGAAGAAGATGGCCAGGATCTTCTAGAGTGAGGCTGGTAAGGAGGCTGGGAAACAGAGAAGAAGGTGGGTACAGTGGGCTTCTAGTAGACTGTCTAGACTCTTAGAGGACTGGGCAAGACTGGTGACATTGGAGGGAGAGAAGGACTGGAGACTGATAAGGGTAAGAATGGAGATGGTTGAACTACAACAGGTACTGCAAAATGAGGAAGAGGCAAGGGTCCAGGGTCTGGTGGCACAGCTTCATTGGCAGGGGTTGGAGGAAGGAGAGCAGCCCTCAAAGTTTCTCACAAGAGCCCTTCAGGTGAGAAGGGTGCAACAAAGGTGGGAGGGGGTGCTTGATGCAGATGGTATATTAGTGTATGGTGTATAAGACATTCTTGGATCATTAAAGGAGCATTGGAGTGGATTGTGGAGTGAGGAGGAGGGTGGGGCAGATACTGAGGACATTGACCAAGCATTGGAGGATTGGCACCCTACACAAGCAGATGGACTGGGTGATTTAGTACTGCTAGTACAAGAGGAGGAGATCTGCCAGGTTCTTGCCATAACAACTGTAGGTACGGCACCTGGGGAGGATGGTCTGCCCTAGAACTTCTGGAAAAAGATAGTGGGAGTCTCAGGAGTACTGGGAGAGATGATGACACTGTGTGATTGGATTCTATAGATAGGGAAATGGGTGGGAGACCAGGATCTGGGGCTGGTGATGTTACTTTATAAGAACAAAGGAAGGTGAGAGGACTGGAAGAACTGGAGGCCAATTATGCTACTGAATATGGACAGAAAGTTGGTTACCAAGGCAGTGGTCACAAGGTTGCAAAAGGTGGCCCAGCAAGTCTTGGGTGATGAGCAGAGGGGCTTTGTGGGAGGCTGGCTCATCAGGGATGGCACAGCATGGGTTCATAAAGTTATTAAAGGGGTGAGAGCCAGTGGACTGGATGGGCGTCTGGTCTTTTTGGACCAGGAGAAGGCTTATGACTGAGTGTGATGGGTCTGGCTGGTGAAAGTATTGAATAGGATTGGGGTCCCGCACCAGTTCAGAATAGCTATGGTCAGCCTACTGGAAGGAAGTAGGGCTGCACTCATGTGTAATGGACACAGAGGGGTAGCATTTCCTCTAGGTAGGGGGGTGCCCCAGGGGGACCCACTGTCCCCCATTTTGTATGCTCTTTCTCTGGAGCCCTTCATGGACAGAATCAGGCAGAAGATAGTGGGGCTCTCTATCTTTAGCATTGGGTGGAAAGTAGGGGCATTTGCAGATGACAGTGGTCAGCCTGAGATCAATTATGGATGTGGAGAAACTCAAGGAGACAGTGGAGTGGTATGAGGCAAACTCTGGGGCTAGGCTTAATTGGCATAAGTGCAAAACAATGGTGTTAGGCAATAGTCTGGGGCTAGGCTTAATTGGCATAAGTGCAAAACAATAGTGTTAGGCAATAGTCTGGTGGGAGGGGAGATTATTGGCACCATTGTCCCTGCTGGTGAGGCAGTCCAATACTTGAGTATTTATCTGTCAGTATATGGATTGGTTCTGTCCAGACTTTGGTGAGAGCAGTGGGTTGGCATCTGGGAGGAGATTCTGCAGAGTTGGGGGGGCCACCAATTGTCTCTGGTAGGACGTGTTTTGATTCTGAACATCTATTGGCTGCCAAAGTTGTGGTATCTGACTTATTATTTAGACTTTCCAGCTTGGGTGGTGAAGCGATTGATGAAGCTGGCCAAGGGGTGGATCTGGGCTGGAAGGCAGAGTCAGATTAGCTGGGAGGTCTTGTCCTTACCAGTAGTGAGTGGGGGACTTGGGCTGGTGGACTTTCCTAAGAGACTATACTGCTTGAGAGTATGGTGGCTGAAGAGAGCGGTAGAGTTGAGAGGGGGTGGTTGGGTCCCCCTACTGCAGAAAGTCTGGAAGATGAGGTCCTCTCTGAGGGGTTTGACTGGTGATCTCCTAGCACTTGTAGGCCTTCAGAATACTGAATGATTATAATACAAAGGCTTCTGGTGGGGAGTGGCAGAGGGGGTGCACTGCATTGGAATTAGATGGCAGGGAAATGAAGGGGAGGCAGCTTAGGACCCAGCAATGTGGAGATGAGACCAAGTGTTACTAGGTGGTATTCCCTTAATTGAGTTTGACATTAGTGATGGGATTGAATGCCAATGGGGACTGGGCCAGGACCTGTGGCCTAGCAGTTGGCAAGGAGTAGAAATCAGCAAGAAGTGGGACTAGTATAGCATTTGGGCCTAGAGTGTGGAGGTGAGGAGGTGGCTGCCACTGAAGTACTGGGTGGTCTGGTGGTGTATGCTGAGGCAGAATGTCATGCTCAACTTCTGCTCAGGTCATCTTATTGAGGGAGGTTGCTTTGACTGTAAAGAGTGTTATAATATAGGGTAGGAAGGAGGATATATACAGATACCTGAACATTGGCTAAGAGAGTGTGAGGTACTTAGTACCTTTTGGCAGAACATTGGGGATTATTTGGGAGTAGTGTGTAGGGGAGCTGGCATGTGGGGGCGATGGGAGGATTTAAGGGATAGATTGGAGGAGGGGGTGGGAAAGGAATAGCTGACATTAGGCTGGGCTTTGGCCATTTGGGTGGGGCTGGCCAGTTACTGGTTATTTGTTTTTGAGGATGGGAGGACACTTGGCTCAGAGATCAGACTGCTAAGGTAGCATAGCCTTATGGAAGACATCTTGATGGGCTGGTGGCTTGGTTGGAGGTTGCAGGGGGGTTGAAGGCATCATTTGGTAGAGAAAATCTGTAGGCAGAGTGGGGGGAGGGTTAGAGTTGCGGGTGAGAAAGTGGTCTTTATTCATATAGGTGGGGGAAGTGGCACCCCTATGGGGATCGGGTAGTGGGAAGGTATCCTGTAAACTTATTAATAGACGAGTAATAAATAGCAGAGTCCAAGTGACTATAAAAAAAATAAAAAAAAAAAAAAAAAAACTTCAATAAAGTTACAGAAGTCTGATACTATACTAGAGAAATATTTCCTATTAATAAACAGTTAGTTCTCTTATATATATATCTTATACTGGAAATGAGGTCTGATATTTCATATACTATAAATAAGATAGTGCAATACTCATTATGCTATAATAATTTATATTAGAGTATCATTAAGAGGATTTTCAGATATATTAAAGAAATGATATACTATACTCTCAGTAGATTGAGCAGAAGTAATAATAATAACATTAATAAAAATAATATATAACTATCTAACATATACAATACTGATTGGGCAGGAGACTTATATAATTGCTGATCTATGACTAAGTACTTTTTTTAGTTAAATAACAAAAGGGTTATTTTGTAGTAAATATATAAGTAGTCCTCAGTAGTAATATCAACTATTCAAGCAGAGTATCAAGTATTGTCTACTATAATAAAGGAAGCCATTTGGCTATGCCAATTACTAAAGAAGCTAGACTTTGATCAGAAACAAAACTTTATGCTCATCTATCAAGACAACTAGTCTATAATTACTATGATAAAGAATCTTATATATCACTTCAGAATAAAACATATTAATATACAGTACTATTATATAAGAAAGTATATAGAGAATAAGACTATATACTTGGAATACATCTCCACATAGTATATAATTGCAGATTTGCTCACTAAAGCTCTTCTGAGATCCAAATTCTAGTAATATACTAAAGAAATGAGTCTTATAGCAAACTATATACTAGTAATAGGTAATAGATAATTATAGGATATTTCATAATAAAAAGGAAGCAGAAAAACAATACAATACATCTCTCTCTTCAAGAATTACATTGCACTATTCTATTCTTTCTTCTTCTTCTTCTACATTTGAGATCTTTTTTTTTTTTTTTTTTTTTTTTTTATATAGTCACATAGACTATATTTGAGATCTTCTATTATTGAAACCTATCTATATCCTTTATTTTCACTACAGTTTCTTATGTTTTAAGCATAGATAGATAGCATTCTTTTAGTACATTTGCAGTCATTTTGTGGTTATTACTTGGTTATACTGCATTCTTACATTACATTGCATATTATCTCGTTGAGCGGGAGTGTTGAAATTCCATTTTGAGATCTCGATAATGTGGCTTATACATATGTAACTACGTCATCTTTGAGTTACGTCATTCGACGCTATCTGGAATAATAAACAATGCTCTGCTCTCCCCACTCCACTAAGTTACAACATTTTTCTTCCGTTTTCCCGAATTCTACCTCATAGTATATTATGCTATCTCGTCCATACTCACAATAACGTAAACAATACTCCATACCCTATCTCAGCACCAACCGCTCTCGACATCCTCGATATCGCCCATACCGCCCTTAGCGATCCGACATAGAGAGCCTTTGAAAATATCGCATCTTCTTTACGGTCGTGTTGATGCGGAAAAATAAGATCCTATTGGTGTGCTACATAAGAGAATTTGCGGAGGTAAGTATATTTCATTTGGAGGAAAGGGCAAAAGATAATTGATGAATAGAGCTATGGACGGGGATACATATGATTCTAAGAGCATGATTTACAGAAATTTAATTCGTTTCCTTCAATACTGACACATTACAGCTACTCCGAGTCGAAGTTGAAATAGCTTGCGCGTATGATTGCGACAAGCGGGAATTCGTTGAATGTCGCATGATGGTAAGTCCTGAATTTCTTTACATGGTTAATTTATATTTTGAATCGGCGGACCAACTTCTTTGCGCGCGGATATCGGCCTGGCGGACAATCAGGCGTTCTCGTTGGTAGGTTCATTTCCGAAACCTTCCGCACCGTCTCGTCGCTCCACATAACCGAATCGGCGACCTACCCAGCGTGCCTGCTCATCGGCGTGACTGATAGGGTATCGATTATGATATGGATATTTAAGACAGCCTTTTTCTGTGTGTATTTACTCCTTCGCCTCGTATCGGGCCCAGTTAATAATATAATAAAATAAATAAATAAAAAGGATACAAACAACTTTTTCAGACTGGAGTTTGAAATGTGACTCACTTTGTTATTTTATTATTTTATTTATTTATTTATTTAACCATCATCATTTTTAAATTAATATATAATAAAATCTAAAAAAAAAAAAAAAAACCCTGTTACGCTGATCCTTAATGTTAGAAGGCAATCTATTCCATAATGGCAGACCTTTGGTCGGCGTCAATAATAACCCTCAGCGTGAGTCGCTGCCCATCACAGGTTTTCGCTTTTTCTCTCCCTTTCTGCGAGCTGCAGAGGTTGGAAGCCTTAACGTAATCGGCTTGATGGAGGTTACGTCCGGGAGTGAAAGGTTGTCTGCCTAATACTGGGTATGTTGATCCAAACGTTGATTCTTCGCATTAAACTTCAAAATTATACTCTAAACCTACCATTGAGCGTTACCACAAGTCTCATGAGCGCAATCTCATCTCCCCCCCTCCTTTTTTTTTTTTTTTTTTTTTTTTTTTTAATGAACCTCCTGGGACGCATTCATCGCAGCCATGTCCAAGCGTACCTTCCACCATGGTAACTGCATCTGCGTCCATGATCGGCAGCCAGGTGATCACTACAAAAAAGCAGAGAATCTGCGCTGTTACGCATCAGATCAATACAAACAGAGGAGGGTAAATGCCGGATTCAGTGGTGGGTATCCAGTTTTTTGAGGCCCAGAAGAATGGGTTGTGAGAATCAGAACCTCGCGATTGCGCCAGCAAGGGAGAGAGAGAGGGAGAGGGGGATGGTGGACGGAGGAAGGATGAGGAATAAGAGGTTAAGTTGGTATGTATTGTGCAGCGTATTTTGGGTTTGCTGTGTGTTGGATAAGATGATACAACACGACTATATTCTTATTCATACACCTATGCCATTCAATCATGCAATACGCAAATTAAATTCACGAGGTCGACTACCACAATGACACCGTCATCGGCCTGATGGAGGCGCTCAACATCCCTGCCACCAACAACAACACTGTCATCATGTACTGGGAGGGCAAGGTGGGTCTTGCCGACTTGTATGATGGGATGGTAGTTGAGAGTTTGTAGACATGTCATGGTGTGTGGGGTTGGGGGATGAATATGAAGCATGGAAGCAATTCAAACTGTTCATGGGGATGGACGATCGATGACTTCGCCATCTGCTGCCGTGGCACTGTGCCCAGCGATGCCACGTTTGACAAAGGCGTCATCTCTCTTGGTGACATCATGAATTTCTTCCATTCTAGGATCCCGTCATTGTAATCCGTATTTCCAACGCGTGTATTCTAGAGGCACTCGAAACTTCTTTCACTGACAGAGGGAAGGCTTCTGCAAGTCGCTGGGCTATGTATTGAGTGGGACATGAATGGTAAGCCGGGTGCTAGGATACGAAAGGTGCTCGTCACGAATTTGAACACGGATAGTCGCCACAGTGGAGGAAGGCATAGCCCACAGCATATGTCGAGGCGTCTGGCACCACCAATGGACAGAATAGCACCATTGCCGTCCGAGCCGCAGGGCGAGCCACTTGATCTGGAGCGAGAGTATGTAATGACGACACGTTAGAAACAGGCGTACGAGGCGGTGACTGGGCCAGAATCCTGGACCGAGATTTTCCAATCCAATCGGGCACCTAAACAAGCCAGACCGATGCTTCTTCCATCATCGATGAAGATGAGGGCCCATCCCGGGCTCACAGGGGTCATTCGCACTAGACCACTAAAAGCGGGATACGTGACGCACTCATTGCATTCGGTGAAGGGACAGCCATGCTGTTTGAGAGGCGCGAATTGGCCTATGGTTGGAGAGGATTTCGAGAAAGCGAGTTTATGAGGACGTGCAGGAGGTGGTAGCCGAGTTGGAAAGGGAAACATTAAAGGAGGAGATGAGGAAGGAGAGTAAGGAGGGAGAGGAGGCTGTGGTTAGGTAGGTCAGGAGGTAGGCTATTATCAGGCCCATTGTCGAGAGGAGAATTGTTGAGGTCGCAGGACAAAGGGATAGATGTGTTAGGTGGGTTCTCATTGGCCACGATTCCTGGATTCTGATGTTCACGCTATTTAATTCTTGTCCATTAAATAACAAAAATAGGAAGCTCTGCATCTACATTTCACACGCACGTTCTATCCTCGGAACCTCCGGAAGACCCTCCTTCCAAACCCAACCCACCATCTCCGATAATCGCCGGTCGCCCTCGAATCTTGACAGCCCGATCTCACATAACCCTCATTTTCATCCTTCCACAAGGAAGACTGTACTTTTCAAGGATATTGATGGTTCTGCATATGGCGCGCTTTAGGTTGACGCGGGATTTTTGAGGTTGACCGAATATTGCGGTTATGTGATGAGTATCATGACATCGTGAAGCGGAGGCCGAGAAGGCTCAGATCAGAGCAACTCGAGGGTCCTATCCAAGAACACTAGACTGACATTTCAGAGGGGTCAAGTAGTTACAAAGCCTGTGTTACAGTTCGGTAAAGAACTTATATTTCCCTCTTTGACATCATGTTAACATTCATGATCACACTATTCACAGTCATTTTAGATGATCCCCCCTCCACCTCCAAGTGTTTTGCCGCCGCTATCCCGATGCGCCGCAAATAGATCGCTGCCGAGCGCTCTGATGATGAAGAAGATGATGGTGAGCCTGGCATGGCGACGCAGACCTACGCCAAGGGTAAGCCCACGGCTGTCTGGGACTTGGGGATCCGCGCGGCACCCGAGCAGCAACTGTCCTCGAATGGTGATGATGAATAACCACCGCGCGTTCAAAAACAAAAGGTTTGCACCCGGTTCAGTCGACCAGTTAGGATCGCCGAGTAAGAGGAGGAAGAGGGGGAGGAGGAGGCTGGATCGGGGAAGGAGTTGCAGTCTGCACTTGAGCTTGAACCGGAGCTAGAGGGGGAGCAGGAAAGGGAGCCAGCGGTGGCGATGAGCCTGAAAGGCCGATAAGAAACAATATAGTGAGCAACACGAAGTGTAAGAAGGATCAATTAAAAGTAGTAGAAGTATTATTAATTCTCAAAAAGATACCTACCATCCAATTCTTGCAAGTAAGCAACGATGAGCTTACGTGGTCCACTTTTCATGTCATCTTCCTTAGGGATGTATTCCTGTTCGCGGAGGATATCATGGGCGGATTTGTTCAACCTTTCACATACAGATATTTATTTTTTATTTATGGGCAGAAAATGAATGAAGGAAATTCGTTCCCATCATGTAAGAGAGCCTCAAAGGAGATTCGGCCCAACTGGTCCTTATATCCGGGAGGTGATAAGATATGGTATGGGTGGTTCCTAAAGAGCTAGCGAATTTCGGAGTGGAAGAGGCCAAAGAGGCAAGACTCACGAAGGCTTTGACATGTGTCTTTTCCCATACACTACCATTTTTCACTTTTTTTTTGCCCACATCTGCACTCCTCCCATACAGTCGGCTAAGCACGTACGTTTCCTTCTCTTGCATTACCCTTGTGCATTACCAGACTCCATTTGGAATGATGAATGTCGATCAGCCACTACGCGTGGAGCTCCTCGTGACACGTTACCGTACGTCAGACTCTATCGTCATAATAATAATAATAATAATAATAATAATAAATTTTACTACCAGCAATCATGTCAACCGCCTCAACCACCATAACACTCAACCTAGAGCTTCCTCTGGAAACCATACTGTCATTTTCAAAACGCCTGCAACCGTTCACTGACGAGAAACGATAACAATTCATAACGACAACCATTTATAACGATAACCATTCATATGACAACCCACTCCATAAACAATATTGGCGATATTGGCAAACTTCATGTTTGTCCCTCGCAACCACACCACATAACTGACGAATGAACCTTTACTGAGCCTAGATCCCAACACCGTTAGTAGGATAATGAGTCAAGAAAGCCCTTAACGGCGAACCATACGGACTGAAAGCAGGACCAGCACCAGTGATCGAAACACCGGTTTAACAGCTTAAGATAGCCAAGAGGCTCATTGGCAAACCTAGTAAGTGTCATTGGATAGTATGGCGAAGGACGAGCGTTAGAGAACTAAGAGTAGAAAATACTCCGAAGCTGCTCTTTTTGAGACTATGGGACACTGAATTTCCCCTTTTGATCTTTGTTTTCGTCGGCTCCATTTCGTTTCTTAAACTCATATTCAGAATGTCCAGTCACGCCTAGTCAAAATCTCTATAATCACCAGGAGGATGTCCAAGCAGCTCAAGGAGGAGGGTCACGACGTGTCTTCCACTGCCTCCCCCTGTTAACCATGCGGCAGACCACCTCTCCGCTGGAGAACGTCCTGTTAGAATCTCCCCGCCAGAGAACGTCTAGCCGCCTCACAAAACTCATCGGTAAGTAATGTTGTTGAATTTGCAGAATCTGTTTGTGAGCGAGTTTATTTCCTTTGTTCGTGACTCCCATCTTACTCATGAACTTCCAATACTCGTGACTCTCATTTGGTCCATCAGAAACACTGCACCGCAAGACATCATACCACGTTAAGCTTGATTAATCAACGTGCAATGGCGTAATATTTACTCATCTGGATTTTATGGGAGCGAACTTCAATAGCGACAAATATTTTATCGATGCCATCTATTCTCCCGTATAAGCTCCCCCCGGTGGGCCCTTTCTCCCACCTTATCCCCAGCTTATGTGCTCTCCTTTGGACACGTCTAACATCGCCTCCCCCAACGGCTGCTTTCCCACACTAGCCATCTTGCGATTTCACATCTGTGTGTGGATTCTCGATATTCCGAGTCACCTCAATAACCTCGAAATCCGTTGGGGAACGTTTACTGTTGGACACTGTCGCGTGCTTCTTACCCTCTGCGACATTACTGCTATCAATGCTGAGCTTTCCTGCTATTCGCTTAGTAATACAGCGAATGTAGTGACAAATATATGACTATTATCTCTACATCGATATATACTTACTGCAACATCTGAAGTTATGAAACTGGACGACGTTGATATACACCATCACTCTGGCATTCGTTAGAGGCATATGACTGTCTACCAGCAGGACGGCTACCCTTCCGACAGGCTTACAGCCAGATTTTTCAATCACAGCAATATGTTCATCATTCGATGTTAATGTGTGAAATATTTGATAATAAGGAAAAGCAAAAAGGAAAGAAGGATGCGGCACCAGAATCTCATGAACGAGCCGGACAAGAAATGAGAAGTATGTATTGTGTGGCATATATTGGTTTTGCTGTGTGTTGCATTAGATGACAGAACACGACTTCATGTCTATTATATTCTTATTCATACCACTATGCCATTCGATTACGCATGCGCAAGATAATCCAAAAGGTCGACTACCGCAACGGCCTGTCATCGGCCTGATGGAGGCGTTCAACGTCACTGCTACTAAGAAGGCTGTCGCCAAGTATATACGGGAAGCGTGAGATGAGTTTCACCGACTTCGGAAGTTGAAGGTTAGTAGATGTGTCATGGTGTGTGTGGTTAGGGTGGAACATGTGATTTTCGCTTCGCGCAGAACTCAGTAATATATTTCCTTTCTTTTCTCGATGACCGTATCTACCTCTTTCTAAACTTCTGTCTTAATCTATATCATCCTTCTTCCCTGTCATACTTGCAGTTCGTCGACTCTGGCAACCACGTTCTATGGACCAACAACTGGGAGGCAGATAGAGGAATGGACCTAAAGCACGGAAAGCTATTATAACTGTTTGCAGGGTTGGATTATCAACGGAGTATTATGAATGAGTTGGAGTGGAATGGGTTCCATGGTGGAATGCTGAGGAGATTTTCTTGCGAATCTTGTTATTTCTCTTAGGCGTTGAAAGATGCATCCTTTTTTTCGGAGGGGAGGGGTTTGTTTGTTGGCATGAGCAGCCATGTCCGTTCCTGATTGTTGGGCCTTTTGTACCGACTCGCTTCGTTGTATGCGGCATATTGGTTATGTAAATGGGTCTGGTTGGATCGACCGGGTCATGTGCCACGCTTACTTCATATATATATACATATTTCCAAACCCTTGTATATCGTTTTTTTTTTACTTGCACAAGTGGTGCATGAGGTGTTTTGAGGATGCTTGTTGAATTTTGGGGCGACGTTTTGGACCTCGGATCTTGAGTGTCGACGAAGATATTGTACCTCAAGTGTTCGTTGTTAGATCCTAAAGTAAACCCAAAATTTTCACCTGTTTTCTTCCGTTTCCTACCTTTAACCGCATCACTAATATTCCGCTTCATGATGCCAAACACAGGACCTGGCTCGCGCAACGATTCCGCCTACATCTTCTCTGCGAGGAAAGTTTCCACTTTGACTACCCATGAGGGGTATCTTATCTGGAAGCACTCCGAATTCCTATAGAAGGTAAGAAAGTTTTTGATATAGTAAAGTCTGTCTTATTTTCTTTTGTTACCTTTATAATTGAATCCCATGAGTATAGCGTATGTGGTGCCGAAGGTACTAGCAAACGTATTGGACGATACTCAGATGGATTTGATGGAGCAGGCAGAAAACTTGATGGAGGCTGTGAACCATTACATTGACGAGACGTCGGAAGATACGGAGAGACACTCGTGGGAAAAGCAATCGTCCGAAGTAGAAGAAGAGGGTGCGTCATATCAAGTGCTTCAAGGGCAAGCGTTGAAGAACTTTGAAGGTGAATCCCTCTGTCGCGATCTCACAATTTGAGGGTGCCGTCACACCTTTCCACTTCAATTCATTGATATATTCTCGCTTGCCGCAGTCAACATCTCTTCAGATTTCCTGAAGAAGACTGGGCTTCGGCATCCTCGAGTGTGGCGAGCTGGATCTGCTCCGATCACCACAACGTCCTCAACCCACTCTCTGATCAAGAACCTTTGCCCTGCTGCCCGCATGTCCGTCGTCAGGTCTCCACCGCGAGCACAACCACTTTCCGCCTTCACAAAGAGATTATGGAATTCAGGGAGAAGGCCGATCGCCATTCTGCCAATGTTTAGAAAATGGCCATACACGAGCTCCGTAACAAGCCAGGCAAACCCATGAGGTGATCAGGGCAAAGGAATCGTTAATGGATATGCTTAATGAGTCGGAAAACGATGGCGGTGAAAGTGAGAGGAGAAAGGCTACAGAATATGCGTGAGGCGTTGAAGAGTTACGCGGTAATGATAACGGAGTTGGAACTGTTTGTTAAGAATGCGAGAGGGGCTGGAGGGCTGTTGAAATATTGGTTTGTGCTGCGGAATTGTTTGCTTGAAATGAGTTCATCTCCGTATAACTCTATAGATATTTTAATATTGTTCTACTTAAAATTTTTATAGCGAAACTCTAGCTCTTCTCTTTATCCATTTTGGATATCAAGCTATGCGATGCTCTAAAGATAAGCGATCCACACTTTACGAATGGAAAATCTTTCTTGAAATTGTAATGTCAAACAGACACTTCGACAAAACGCCGCTGCCATCCCGCAAATCACCGATCTTCGTCCAGTGGTAGTTCAGGTTAACTTCTATCCACCAATTTTTTTTTTTTTTTTTTTTTTTTTTTTTTTTTTTTTTTTCATAATCCACCGTCATTGTCACCCATTCTAACCAATTTTCTCCTGCCCGATGACGTCCCTGCCTCAGTACTGGGACGAAGTTGCGAACCTTGGGCTCACGAAAGATCAGCTCGATAAATTCCGAGTGTCCACCTATGACCCTTAAGCCACACCCGGCGCCACTCATGCGAAAGGGCAACTCGTTTGAGGGCGTTCGGCTTCGTCTGTTTGGCTGCAATGTGGCCGTCAAGCAACTGGGCCCCTAGCGAACGACGAGGCCAGCTGACTGCTTACGCAAGGAGGTCTTCGCGTTCTCGTATATGAGGCCCTGTCCGCACGTCATTGATTTCATGGGTACAGGGAAATTTTCAACATCATTATGGAATGGGTAACATTGGGGGGATTTGAACTCTTCCTACGGGGAGGATAGAGGTGGGCCACGGCGAAAGCGGAGGAAAGACTGAGGATAGCGGTGGAGGCGGTGCAAGTGTTGGAGTTATTTCGTGCCGTTGGTTAGATGCGTTTGATGTTTTCTGTTGCATTCTAATTTTTTTTTTGTCGCATATTTACCGATTACAATCATCACAGGCGCTCAGTCTAGTCCCAACTACTCCACAAAGACACAACATCCTGCTCACCCAGTATCCTGATATCGAATACAAAGTCAAGATCACTAACTTCAGCAGCAGCCGCAAATTCGACTAGTACACGGAACCCATTCGAAGCCTTGCAGAGCGACATCTACAGCCTCGGCATGCTCTTTTGGGAAATTATCCAGGGTACCTGCACCCTCCCTTTCGCCAACGTTCTGGAACAAGACGTTACAAACCACGTCCTCACGAGACCCTCAACGGGTACACCGCTTTCGACAGTTTAACAAAAGAATTGGTTGTACGCCCAAATTACGCCCCAAGACGAACGAGATCAGCAAACACCTCGATATCTCAGCGGTACGGCCGCGACAGCCCAAGTTCTTCAGGGAGAACGTGCAGAGAAATTGTGTGTACATCGATATGTTGATGTTGAACAACATCGACCAAAGAGACCAGCACGAGGTTGGAAGCTTGGAGGGGAAGCACATGAAATCCATGGCCCAAGGGAGTACGACCCCCGTGTTTGGCTCATGCCACATTGCCTGAGGAGGAGCCCCAGGCGTCTTCCACTCTTCCCACATGTAGACGACATCAAACAGCCGTCACCGGGTCGCCACACATGTCCATCTTTATGTGCCACCCGTCAGACAAATAAAGTTCTCTGTATTCTGCAGCCGACCGGGCGTTTAAATAGAGTTGGATTTGGCCGAGTCGCTGCAATCGAGAAGGTGAAGTTTGAGAGGAGCGCGAAGAAATTTGGCCGAGTGCGTTAGGTTGGCGAGGGTAGAGAGTCCAAACAAGAGGAGGACCTTGGAGAGTGTGCGAAGCTAAATGACGGAAGAAGGAGAGATGGAGATGCAAAGTTTGGCGGAATTGGTGGAGCGGAACAGGCGCAGGTATGTATGAGCGCGAGGCGTGTGCGGAGGTGCAGAATATAAAGTGGTGGTCTCGAGAGGAAGGTTAGATTAACAGAAGGTGATTATGTTATTCTGCAAGATGTGTTGTTGTGGTGGCGCAGGAGACAATCACAGAGACAAGTATATAGAACCCTCAATGTGCTGATTGTGACCAACGGAACGTGTTTCGTTGCTGTCACACAATATGTAATTGGAAAATGCCTACAAACGCAAATGATTCTGCTGAAATTCCTATTATTTTTAACATCTCGATAACGTGGCTTATACATATATAACTACGTCATCTTTGAGTTACATCACTCAATGGGTACAATGGTCACAGTTTCTACAGCAAATATAAATACAGCAAAGAGGTCAATTCCTATCTTTAACAGCCAGAATTATGCTATTTAGGCATTCCATATGAGCAATCTTCTGAAAGAATGTGGCTTAGTAGAGTATATGAAACTCTAGATATAGATTTAAAGTTATAATATTACAAATAATTATCAAGCATTATGAGAGATTGTGTTTATATTATCAAACTAGCAATGAAGCTTATAATATATACTATAATAGCTTATAATATATGAAAGACTCTATGCAATCATTATATATATATAAATATTTTTATTAAATTAATTCTATCTAAAATCTCAACTATTCTATCTATGAATGAAACCCAAGAAGAGTATTTACAAATATATTGATCATATCAATGATCTGGTGAATCAGGTGAATTCTCTAAGCATATCAGTAGAGTGTATCAGTAATAAAGATAAGATTCTGGTCCTTATATGATCTTTCTGAGGTATATAATATTATAATGGTAGCTATATATAAGAGTAGAAAACTCATCCTCTTTCTCCACTATCTTACTAGTTACAAGGTTTGGTAGGCAATCTTCCAAGTCTCCTTTCTCTTATTATTACTCCCTCTACCTCAGATTAGTTTGCTATGTCTGCAAGAGTATAGCAGAAGAGAGACAATAGTGATGAGTTGCCCCTTTATTGATATCAGATCAGTATCTTCTCCACTTTTTCATAGTTTCTAATGTCTTTGGCTGTATCTGGAGTATACTCATTTTAGTACAGCACCTTCTTCCTTTTGCCATCACTAATAAAATATCATCTCAATATATTATAGGCTATATAGAGTATTGGCTGACCTTGGGCATTAAGTGCCAGTATAGGTTATCTGCAGATTATTCAGTATCTGTAATGGGGCTCTCTGAGCTTTGGCAAGCTTCCTAGCAAGTACAGTGCTGGTATAGATGACTGTTTTTTGAGTATTGTCAGGTTGGGAGAGGAAATGGCTATTACAGATAGGAGGATGAGTGATTATAGTAAACCAGTAGGTGCTAGACTGGGGGCAGTCATTGGGGTTAGGGCAGATATTATCTTGGTGGGGCCTTCTGATTGGCTGGCAGAGAGTGGAGTGGTGCAGGGGCCAACATCCTGGCTATACTCAACTAGAACCAAGAGCTGACACAGCAATGCAATCGAGGTCCACAGGCTTAGAGAGTGGGTCCTTTCTCATTTAGCAGTATCCAACTGAAACTGAGAGCTGATATAGTAATATAATTGAGGCCCATAAACTCAGAGAGTAGAAATGAGATCTTTTCTGACCCTAGTCTATATATAAGTCCTTTTGGAGAGAGTTCTGTATATAAGTTCTTTACTCACCCACTTTGAATCTACTTTACATTTTATTGGTTGATTGGGGGGTTTTTCTTTATCTTAGACTTTCTTTTGGAGTTTGGGGAGCTATTTTTTATTCAGTCCCAGTACTACTAGATTCAATATATAAGTATGCTCTCACATATAGTCATGATGATCCTGCCCTAGTGAGCAGACAAGTCTGGTCTATATTGTGAAAGTTGGTATAGCTAGTGTCCAATAGGTATAGCTGGAGCAGTGGAACTATTGAATAATTTAGTAGCCTAGATTAATAGAGAGATAATATTTGGTGGGTGGTTGGAGAGGGTTTTGGTCTATATAGTCTAGGTTCCCTTTTAATAAAAATGTGTAGGACTATGAGTCCACTAAAAAAAAAAAAACAATAAGAGTAGAAAACTTATAGATTACACTTATATAACAATGAGTGTTATTAATAAATAGAAATAGTAGTAATGATGATGATAAGAAAGTATTATACAGATTACACAGATGAGATAAGAAGTACTAATAAGATTAAAAATATGAAAAAATTTGATAGAAACTACTATTACTATAATAAGTACAAATATATACAAAATGATTACTATTATAAAGATAAGAAGAATGATGAAAATAAGTATATAAAAGCCAGTGTTGACAATATAGAAGTAGTAGAAAGAAATGATAAAGAACAATATAATACAAATACTAACAAAACTGATAATAATAGTAATATATTTTTTATATAAGTAATATCTATATATATATCTACTAATAAGAATATAGCTAGCAAGAGTACTAATACTATCAATAATAATAATTTTTAGCTTATAGATTCAGGTAACATATAATATATAGCAGTATACTGAGAATAGTTCTTAATATATAAGCTGTTTGAATATTCTGTATCTATTAAGTTAGATAATAACAATATCATACATATTCAAAGAAGAGAAAATATTAATATTTATCTCTATAGAAATATTGTAGAGCTTACCAGTACTTTCCAGGATATATTATATACTCTGAAGATAGAAAAGAATCTCTTTTTAATTAGTAAAATAAAGGCTTATAGTGATAAAGAAATATATATACTCAATGATAACAATAGTATACAGTTTGAAAAATGACAAGAAGATCATAATAGTATCAAAATGAGGTAATCTTTATATAATTAATAGTATACTAAGTAGTATAAAAACCTTTATATACATATAACTATATTTGATATATCTAATATATAACATCAATACTTGAAATATATAGAGAAATCAAGCTTAGAAAAGTTGATTAGGAATGGATCTATATAAGGATTACTAACAATATATCCCAATGAAAATTTCTATAAGAATTATATAACAAATAAAGTATTCTGATATTTATTCAAGAAGTAGATGAAATATATATTTGGTATACTCAATTTAATTCATATAGATATATATGGCCCAATATATACTGCTTTCTATAGAGAGAAGATATATTTCATCATATTCATCAATAACTATAAAGTAAGATATATGTATATTTCTTATTAGTAAAGAGCATAGTCTTAGATAAATTCAAAGAATTTAAAATAATTATAGAGAATAAAACAGGATATAGAATATATACTATATACTCAGATAATATATATGAATATATCAATGATATATTTAAGTAGTATTTGAGAAAATATGGTACATATATATCATTAGATAATAGTACTATATATACTATAGCAGAATAGTATAGTCAAGTAATTTAATTATATGGCTATGGAAATAGCAAGAACAATAATCAATACAGCTGGATTATTACATTCTTATTAAGTCAAAGCCATTAATATAGTAGAATATATATGCAATCAATATTTATCTTAAGTATTAAGTAAGAAATCTGATAATAATAATAAGTATTCCAGAGACAATAATCTTATTTCTGAAGAGTTATGGAGTAGAACAAAGCCACACATATCACATCTATATATATTTGAATGTGATATATATGTTCTTAATAAGAGTAATACAAATTAGTACAAGTTTGAGCCAAAAGCTAGTAAGTATATATTTCTTGAGTATTTTAACAAGACATACTGACTCTGAAATCTATATAAATATCATATAGTATATAATCTCATATAATATGCAGTTTAGCAAAAAAGAAAATCAGAAATCTTATATAGTGTAACAGTGACTCCAGAATGATGACATTAGCACAGGAGACAGTCTTTTCTTGTAAAGCCACCAGATCAGAGTACAAGAAGATCATATGATATACAAGATATGCAATGATGACCAACTATAAGTCATTGTAACCACAGTATAGATATCTTGAGGAATATAAAAGAAGAATCAAGGAACTGCAGTAGCAGCAACCAACAAGACCCACTAATTCCAAAATAGCTCAAAGACTTACCACAAACAAAATATCTACTGTGTACCAAACCTCAAGGTCAAGAAACCACTAAGACACCTCAGTTGAAGAAAGAATATTCCAAGACATCAGAAGAGCCATGAGGACCCACTCAAGAAGAACTCCTAGTGTCAATCTGGGTACTGCAGATCTCTATCACTTTATCCTCTACTGTCATGAAATAGAAACAAGGATCACCATTACTACCAAATATCTCTATATGTGGCAGGAGTACAAAATAGGAAACCTCCTCTACTGGGAGATCTCACAGGCCAGCCTCCAGGAGTTATAAGATACCACTTCTATAGATATATATAAAGTAAGGATAGTTAAGAAGATCCATCAGTTCTTCAGGTATATACCATAGTTGATCTCCAACTTAGAGTATGTTAGAGTCTCAGACTTCAGAGATCTGTTAGCCTGCCATATCAATACACTAGAAGCCAGGGTGGCTACAGAAGCCCAGTCCACTATCACCCACAATAGTGATGAAGTAGAAGACTTCTGGATACTATCCTCCAGAACAACCTGGACCAATTCCTGTAAGGATTAATCTCAGTATTCCAAGGCCCAAGCATCCAGGTTAGACCTCCCCAAGACCTCTCATTTGTCCCCTATTTTGTAGAAGAGAACCTCATAGACTGGAGAGCTCCAGACCTTCTTATTCCTGCCACCACTAAATGTGATGATGTCATCAGTGATGATGTCATCCCGTATGACATATGTGAGATACATGACATATATGAAACATGTGACCTCATCTCCTTTGAAGACATCCTGACCTCTGATGAGGATGAAGCCCCTATAGTCTTGAAAATTCCTCTCTAAAGTCCTTTGATTATACTGAATTATGCCAGGACCAGCATTCTGATGTAACACTGAATTATGCCAGTACTGGTATTCTGATATAACACTGAATTATGCCAGCACTGGCATTCTAATATAACACTGAATTATACCAGCACCAGCATTCTGATATAATACTGAATTATGCCAGCACTGGCATTCTGATGTAATACTGAATTATTCTAGCACTATTTTCCTATACCACCGAAATTATACTAGTATCCTGAACCTGTACAACCATCAGTGCCAATTCTGGAACTTAGCAGTTTTTCCTGTCCTGGCATTTTATTTTAGTTATTGGAATTTATATTTAGCTTTATATCTAGCAACCATTGAATTATATTTTGTATAAATACCCCTCTTATTTCCTCTGAAATAAAGTCAGTTCTGGTTCACTTATATATAATCCCTTACAAGTGATCTAAGAGATAACAAGACAGTTTAAAGATAAGAAGTTTGAGGACTATAAGACCTTGGAAAGGCACTTCAATAAGAACTTACTTATAACAAACTTGAGTTAGTCTAAGAGATACACCTTGAAGAGAATCTGGCATTTTGAAGAACTCAGCGACCACTACATGACAACTTGATGCCCATTGGCTGGTGATTCAAGACAAATCCCTCACTTTCAAGCTGAAAAACAAACAACCACCATAACAACTACCCTGACTATAAGAGTCACCCCTGTAAGAATTCAAGACAAGATGGAAATACATCTCTCCACATTCTATAGATATACTACTGAAGAGTCAATCCTGACCTTCATTGAAGACTTTGAACAATTTGCTGCTGTATGAGCCCTTGATGTAGATGCACAATTGGCTCTTTTACCTGTCAGCCTCAGAGGACCTACCAGAGACAAGTTCAATACAGCCACTATTGCTGATAATGGTGCAGCCAAACTTGCCAACATGAAGGCCTTCCTCAGAACAATATACTATACTGAAGAGATCAAGCAAGCTCTCAAGGATTAACTCAATACTATCTGCCAGTGACTCAGTGAAGATCCCAACTTATTCTATACTTGAATCTGCCACCAGATTATCTTGGCTGGCTATGATGACCACCTCAAGGAACAAATAGCAGATTCAACCTTCCTCAAAGAAGTTCACTCTGAAATTGCCCTAGCAATCTGGTCTACCTCAGCTGTACTGACCATTGATCAGAAAGTGGTCTTTGCACAGAGATATTGGACTGTCAGACACCCTGCCAAACACTCAATGGAGAAAATAACTGGCATCAAGATGAAGCCATCAAAGCCAACTAGTATCATACCTGCCACAGTTGTAAACAGACAACTATCCCCACCTACCCCCAAGACAACCAAAGCTGACTCAGTGGAGGAACTTACCAAGCAGTTTGCTGAAATAACTACACACCTTGGTAGTGTTGTTAGAGAAGTCCAAAGTACCAACAGGAGACCAGTGCATAGATTTGTAGCTGCTACAGAAGAATGCAATATCACATACTTCAGATATGGAGAAGAAGGCCACTATGCAAAGGATTGCATGACTGAAACAAGATGCAAAGCCCAACTAAGCAATGCTAGCAGAATCAGAGAACAAACCAATGCAGTAGTCATCAAGGAGATTGGTAACACTGATGATGAAGAATACTATGAGGAGCTCGAATTCTACCCTGCTACTGAAGGTACCAGAACCTGGTCCAAGCCCTATGATAAGAAGAGTAACAGTAAGCCAGTTGGAGACCAAAGAAGATCCCAGCTATCACTATTCAAAGTAAGACTCAATCTGAGGAGATTGATCAAGACATGGAGTTAGATAAAGCTGTCTACCAAATTATTGAAGGCACTACTCCAGTCTTAGGAGAAAGTAAAAGCAAGAAGAAACAGAAGCTGTGCAAGACCAAGATCTACCAGTATGATATCTACAAGGATCTCAAGAAACAGAAGATCAATGCTACTTTTGGACAGTTAGCAGAAGTCCCTACCTTCAGACAACAGTTGAGAGTAGGACTTGCAACTACCACCAAGAATCAAAAGTACAAGATTGTAGAAGCTCACAATGTATAGAAAGAATCTGAAAACTCAGGCAAAGAATCTAAAGACCAGTGCAAGACATCAGCCTATATCCCATGTCAGATCAAAGACTGTATCTTTGATGCCATCATTGATACCAGTACTGGAGGATATCTCATGAGTAAGAAAGCAATTGATCACTTAGGCTGGGACATTGAAGAGTCCACCAAGATGGTCTATGTCATAGCAGATAATATACAAGCTACCCCCCTTGGCAAAATCTAAGAAGTCCCTATCAAGATAGGAGGAGCTACTATCCCAGTAGATATAATTGTTATAAGTACTACCAACTATGACATTCTCATTAGCAACTAATGGCTTCACAAGGCCAAGGCCATCATTGACCTCAATGCTCAGAAGATGCAGATCAACTATAGAGGAAGAAAGGTATGAGTCTCTATCAATGTCCACAAAGGAGTCCTACTAGATATGGAGGAAGGAGATGAAGAGGATACAGAAGTCTTCATGTACTTAGTGAACAAGAATAAGAACAAGACATGCAAGCTCACAGATGAGCAGTAGTACAACAAGATCATTGATAGCTATGCCCCTCAAGGAAGATGTCCCCATGGTACTAGGATGTACTGCTCTGAACATCTGAATGACTACTAGTCCTGTATCAGTGAAGTCAGAAAAATCTGCTAACAGAAATATGAGCAAGAAGCCACTGAAGCAAAAAAGAAAGCCAAAGAAGATGACCAGCCCCCTGAGCTTTAAGCTGACAGTAATGATGAGGAGAAACAAGAATCAGACATCACCCTCAAGATTAAGAAGTTTCACCCTGAAGCCAAGATCCCAGAATATAAGACTGAAGGAGTCATAGGAATAGACCTTGCCAGCATTCAAGATACTACTCTTGAACCACAGACCACTACCCTACTTGGCACTGAAATTGGAGTCAAGCTGCCAGAGAACCATGCTGGAATTATCAAGACCAGAAGCAGTCTGGCCAAAAGCAAAATCTCAGTTGAAAGAGGAGTAATTGACCCTGATTATACTGGCGAGATCTTTCTCATAGTCAGGAATCACAACTCCACCACCCCATTCAAAGTCAAGAAGCATGACAGGATTGGCCAGATGCTGATCCATGAAATCAAGAAGCCCAAGATCACTGAAGCTATTGAACTCATCAAGACCAAGAGAGGAGAACAAGGCTTTAGATCTACTGGAAGAGGAGTCTATGCTACCACTAAGATTACTGAACTTGAGCACAAGAAAGACAGGGACCAGAACAAGCATATATATACCATTGGAGAAAACTTTCTCCTGGAAGAACAACTTCTCAAGATCCTGCACCAGAATGAAGGAGTACTTGCTACAGACTTCAGAGATATCCACAATTAAGAATCCAAGTACTATTACAAAGTTGATACTGGTAATACCAAGCCCATCTATCAGAAAGCCAGACCTATACCACCTGTCTACAGAGAATGGCTGTAAGCAGAACTCAAGGAAATGGAAGAAGCCAGAATCATCAAACAAGCTATTAGTCCCTGGGCTTCACTCATTGTCCTCACCCCAAAGAAAGGAAGCAAGTCTGGAGAGTTTGCACCAAGACTCTGCATTGACTACAGGAAGCTCAATGCAATTACCAAGAAGGATAGGCAGCCCTTGCCAAACATTCAAGAAATCCTTACCACTCTTGGAAGCAAAGCCAAATACTACACCACCTTGGATCTGTTCTCAGGCTTCTATCAGATTGGTCTCACTCAGGATGCCAGTGAGAAATCAGCCTTCATTATACCTGATGCCACCTATATCTACCTACAAATGCCATTTGGAATATGTAATACCCCAGCAAGTTTCAAGTAAATGATGAACAGAGTCTTCAGTAATGAGATTAGAAAATGGCTCTTGTCTATATTAATGATATGATCATCTTCAGCAACACTGCATGAGAATATATCAATCACATACAGCTAGCTCTCAAGAAGCTCAAGTAGCATGACCTCTACATCAAGCCCAAGAAATACGAGTTTGCAGCTCAAGAAATTGCCTACCTAGGACACCTCATCAACCAGATCAGAATCCACACAGACCCCATGAAGATTGAGGCTGTTGCAGCCTACCTGAGACACAGAACAACTACAAAAGTCTATGCCTTCCTTGGACTGGCCAGCTACTATAGAAGATTTATCAAAGAATACTCCAATATCATAGCACCCATATATGAGCTACTAAAGAAGGAGACCAAATTCAAATAGACCAAGGAATGCCAAGAAACCTTCAATGAACTCAAGACCAGATTGACCCAAGCACCTATTCTCAGAAGACCAGATTGGAACCTAGAGTTCATTCTGCAGACAGATGCAAGTGCTATAGGACTTGGAGCAGTCCTAGCTCAGAAGAAAGATAGACATGAATATGTTATCTCTTATGCAAGCCAAGGTATCTGTGGAGCAGAACAGAACTATGAGTCATACAAGCTCAAATACTTAGCAGTAGTTTGGGCAGTAGACAAGTTCCACTACTACCTAGTCAGGAAATACTTCACCATTTAAACAGACCATTCCGCTCTTGCCTAGCTATTCCACACTCTGAACCCAAAGAAATATATGTCAGATGGATCTACAGGCTGCAAGAGTATGACTGTACTGTCAAGCACTACTCAGGAAGAACTAACACCAATACTGATGCACTCTCAAGGATACTCCAAAACACCCCCATCAAGACTATTCAATATGAATAAGGAGCTATACTATGGATTAATCAGCTACCTTAGGCAGTAGAAGATGCCCAACCACCTCAAACTCTAGACAATCACCATCATCAACCAGACTTGGAAACAGTTTGAACTAGACAATACCACACTCAGAAAAGGAGAAAAGCTCATAATATCTGAACACAAGAAGTATCAAGTAATGAAAGAAGTATATGAACAAGGACACCTAGGAGGAACCAACATATATGACAAGGCAAGAAGAACTATATAGTGGCCCAAAATGGAAGAAGACCTACACCAATTTGTCAAAGGGTGTGACAAGTACCAAAAACAGAAATAAGATCAGCAAGACCAGACACCTGGGTTATCAAGAATTAAGCCTATCTCCTTCCACCACATCACAATGGATATCATTGGGCTACTACCAGTAACACTATCAGAAAACTGCTATATTATAGTTATTATAGACCTCTTTACTAAATGGATAGAAGCAGGAGCATTACAAGATGCCAATGCCCTCTCTATAGCTGACTTCCTGCACTGAGAAATCATCTGCTACTACAAGACACTGAAGCAAATCACAACAGACCATGGCACAGAATTTGTCAATAGATTCCATGAGATAATGTATCAGAAATACAAGATCCAGTACATCAAGACCACCACATACCACCCTCAAGGAAATAGACAGACAGAGAGAACCAACAAGACCCTTAAGAATATTCTGGCAAAGATCTCAGACACATATGAGAATTGGGATAACTACCTCACAACTACTCTCTCTGTCCTATGAGACATATAGTCACAGAGCACACACTTTACCCCAAAAGAACTGCTCTTTGGAGAAGAAGATTCTGATGGAACCTCAGCCACAAATCTAGACCTAACTTAGAGATAGGTCAATGCAGAAATCTGAAGACTATACCAAATCAGGAAGAAGGTTGAAGATTACATCATCAAGTCACAAGCGCTAACAAAGAAGAATGTAGAAAAGAATCACAAGACCCTAGAACCCATCCAAATCAGTGAAAAGATCCTACTATATTGAAATATAATAGAGGTCTCATAATCACGAAAACTGGAGCCCAAATGGGAAGGACCCTTCTACATGCAAGATATCAAGGGAACTATCTTTTGGCTTAGAAAAATCTCAGAGACCATACTGCCTACTATGGTAAATAGGAACAGACTTAAGAAGTACCATGAACCTATACAAGAGAAGCAAAATATGATGACTGCCCATGAGGTTCTAGTCCATGAATCATAACAGTATGTCCCATGACTAGCAGGCTATCTGTCTGGACCATTCTCTAAGAGATATGGCACTAGCAACTACTCATTCATAAGACTTTCGAAGCCAGAGGAGTTTGAACCATCAACTGATTGGTCAAAATCAGAATCAGGCTCTTGCTCTATATGAAGGGAGCAACCCTTCACCATTACACCAAAATACATAGAGAAGATGCCAGTCCATAAATACTACTTTTTGACCCCTTGCCAGAGGTTATGGGATCAGCAAATTTTTCAGGACTGAACTAATGAATAAGGATACTTAAGAAGATCCTTATTCAGGAGAAAGATGTAATAGTGACCTCAGAATGATGATATCAGCATAGGAGACAGCCTTTCCTTGCAAAGTCATCAGATCAGAGCACAAAAAAATTATATGATATACAAGATGAGCAATGATGACCAACTGTAAGTCATTATAACCACAGTATGGGTATTTTGAGAAATATAAAAGAAGGATCAAGGAACTACAGTAGCAGCAACCAACAAGACCCACCAATCCCAAAATAGCTCAAAAACTTACCACAAATGAAATGTCTGCTGCTCACTAAACCTCAAGGTCAAGAAACCACCAAGGTACCTCAGTTGAAGAAAGGATGTTCTAAGACATCAGAAGAGCCATGAGGACCTACTCAAGAAGGACTCCTAGTGTCAACCTGGGTACTGCAGATCTCTATCACTTTATCCTCTACTATTATAAAATGGAAACAAGGATCACCATTGCTACTGAATGCCTCCAAATATGGCAGAAGTATGAAATAGGAAACCTCCTCTGCTGGGAGTTCCCACAGGCCAGCCCCCAGAAGTTACAAGATGTCACTCTCATAGATATACATAAAGCAAGGACAGCTAAGAAGATCCATCAGATCTTTAGGCATGTACTATGGTTGATCCCCAACTTGGAGTATATTAGAGTCTCAGACTTCAGAGATCTGTCAGCCCACTATATCAATGTACTAGAAGCTAGGGTGGCTACAGAAGCCCAGTCCACTATCACTCTCAATAGTGATGAAGTAGAAGACTTCTGGCATACCATCCTCCAGGACAACCCAGACCAATTTCTGTAAGGATTGATCTTAGTATTCCAAGGCCCAAGCATCTAGGTTAGATCTCTCCAAGACCCCACATTTGTCCCCTATTTTGTAGAAGAGAATCTCATAGACTGGAGAGCCCCAGACCTTCTTGTTCCTGCCATCACCAAATGTGATGATATCATTGGCAATGACATTATCCCATATGACATATACAAGACACACAACATATACAAAATACATAACCTATGTGATGATGATGAATTTGCAGACCTCATCTCCTTCAAAGACATCCTGACCTCTGATGAGGATGAAGCCCCTATGGTCTTGAATGTTCTGCTCTAAAGTCCTTTAGTTATACTGAATTATACCAGGACCAGCATTCTGATATAATACTGAATTATGCTAGAACTGGCATTCTGATGTAATACTGAATTATGCTAGCACTGGTATTCTGATGTAACACTGAATTATGCCAGCACCAGTATTCTGATGTAATACTGAATTATACTAGCACTGGAATTCTGATGTGACACTGAATTATTCCAGCACCTTTTTCCTGTACTACCAAAATTATACCAGTATCCTGAATCTGTACAACCATTAGTGCTGATCCTAGAACTTAGCAGTTTTTCCTGTTCTGGTATTTTATTTTAGTTATTGGAATTTATATTTAGCTTTATATCTTAGCAACTATTGAATTATATTTTGTATAAATACCCCTCTTATTTTCTCTAAAATAAAGTCAGTTCTGGTTCACTTACATACAATCTCTTGCAAGCAATCTAAGAGATAACAAGACAGTTTAAAGATAAGAAGTTTGAGGACTATAAGACCTTGGGAAGGTACTCTAATAAGAACTTGCTTATAACAAACTTGAGTTAGTCTAAGAGATACATACACCTTGAAGAGAATCTGGTATATTTAAAGAACTCAGTGATTACTATGTGATAATAGATATATCTATTAGAACCTCTACTTCAATATTTTAGTAAGTATAATATCTAGTATCAATCTCTCAAATAAAATAAAATAATTTTCAACTGCTATATATATCTGAGCTAGAGTTATCTGAGCCAAGAATAATAGAGATTAAAAATGATAAAGAATAAGTCCAGAAATAAGACTCATTCCAATTTAGAAAGTTATTGGGATTTATCAAAGATATCTCAATATAAGGACTATGTAAACTATACTAAGATATATAAATATACATTTATTATAACTTTCAGTAAGCCAAATATATATAATAAAGTAATAACTTCTCTTAATAATAAGAAATAGAAGCAAGCCATAGATAAAGAGTATAATTTACTTATCAAGAATGATACATAAGATCTAATATTACTTCTGAGCAATTAACAAGATATAGAATCATAATAAGTATATAAAATTAAGTATAAGAATGATAGAAGTATAGAGTAATATAAAGTATACTTTATTACTAAGAGTTATTTATAAGATTGTGATATTGACCATAATGAGACATTTTTACTAGTATTTAAGCTTACTTTACTGAGAATACTTCTTGTGATCAGTATAATATATAATCTAAAAATCTATCAGATAAATATAAAGATGGCTTTTCTCTATAATAATATAGATATAAAGCTATATATTTACTAGCTATAAGGATATAACAGTCAGAATGATCTAGTATATAAACTATATAAAGAACTATATATTATTAAGTAAGCAGTTTATTTATAGAATAAAAAAATTAAAAATATTTTCTTAATAATAGCTATATATACTGTGCAGTAGATAACAGCATATATATTCAATACTATACAAATAGAATAGTATTCATAGATATATAGATAGATGATATTATTATTATCATAATGAAAACCAAATTTAATAAAGTTAAAGAAGCTCTATATAATGAATTCAAGATAACTGATATAGGTAATATATTCTTTCTTTTGGAGATATTTATTATATATAACAGGAGCATATATACTATATATCTCTTATAGTCAATTTACATCCACACTATCTTTGAATAATTCAATACATATAAGTAAATATAAGCCAGTAAATATTCCTATAGAAACTTTGATAAAGTTAAGAAAGTCTGATACTATGTTAGAGAAAAACTACACTAATATTCTCTATTAATAAGCAGTTAGTTCTCTTATATATCTTATATTAGAAATAAGACCAAATATTTTATATACTATAAATAAGATAGTATAGTACTTATAATACTATAATAATTTATATTAGAGTACTATTTAGAGGATTTTCAAATATATTAAAGGAATAATATACTATATACTCATTCTTTGTAGATTGAGTAAGAGTAATAATATAATAATAATGATAAAGATAATAATATAAAACTATCTAACATATGTAATACTAATTAGACTAGAGACTTAGATAATTGCTGATCTATAACTGAGTACTTCTTTTAGTTAAATGATAAAAGAGTGATTTTATAGTAAATATATAAGTAGAATTTAGTAATAATATCATCTATATAAATAAAGTACCAAGTATTGTCTATAGTAATAAAGGAAGCTATTTGGCTATACTAATTACTAAAGAAGCTAGGCTTTAATCAGGAATAAAACTCTATACTCATCTATCAGAATAACTAATCTATAAATACTATAGCAAAGAACTCTATATATTATTCTAAAATAAAATATATTAATATATAATATCATTATATAAGAGAGTATATAGAGAATAAGACTATATATTTGGAATATATCTCTACAGAGTATATAATTATAGATTCACTCACCAAAGCCCATCTGGGATCTAAATCTTAGTATTATACTAAAAAAATAAGTCTTACAATAAACTATATATCAGTAATAGATAATATAAGGGGGTGGGAAAGGAGTAGCTTACTTTAGGTTGGGTATTGGTAGTCTGAGTAGAGTTGGTGGGTCACTGATTGTTTGTTTTTGAGGAAGAGAGGAGTCTGGATTTAGAGATGAGGCTGTTGAGATGACATGGATTAATAGAGGACATTATGATTGGCTGGTGACTTAGCTGGGGTCTACAGAGTAATTGGAGATATCACTTGATGGAGAAAATCTGTGGGTAGAGTGGAGAGAGAATTAGAGTTGTGGGTGGTAAGATGGTCTTCGCTCCTTTCTCCGCTACCTTACCGGTCACAAGGTTTGGTAGGCAACCTTCCGAGTCCCCTTTCCCCTATTATTACCCCCTCTACCTCGGGTTGGTTTGCTGTGCCTGCATGGGCATGGTGGGAGGAGGGCAATGGTGATGAGTTGCCCCTTTATCGGTGTCCGATCGGTGTCTTCTTC
>RBNI01000396.1:0-32151 GCA_003990745.1 Jimgerdemannia flammicorona | reverse complement strand
CCCCCCCTACCCCTACCCGATGAAATACCACTTTGTCCAACACTATCCCCACCCTCCCACCACTTTGCTCACAGATCCTAGTTACCAAACTGCACTGTCGTCCCCCCAGAGGGCCCCAACCAATCCACTATCCAGTCAACAGATCCCCCAACAGCTCCTCCCACCGTACTACCTTCTCCTGCAGTTCCATCTGCCATCCTTCCTCAAATACAAAGAGCCAATGACCCGCCAGTCCTACCTACACTGCTAACACCCATCCTACGGTGAGCCAACTATCACCCACCCCCCCCACTAGCCGAGATTTCAAGTCATCCCAGTGGCCCCCCACACCAACTGGCCTCTGCTCCACCCCCAGTCTATTCCTGATTACTATCCAAAAGTCCCCCAATACCTCACACTCTCCTAGCCAATGTTCTGGTGTCTGCACCAGACCCCCAGCCTGCCCTACATTGTAACACTCCTCACACTCAAAGCGGCCACCATCCACCAGATGCCCAGTATGGAAATTCAACATGACATTCCTCTACAGCACCTGCTACCATACCACCCAGTATTTAGGAGGAAGCCACCTTCGCACCTCGGTACTCCAAGACCAGATACCTGCCCAGTCCCACTCCTTGCTAATCCCTGCTGCCTGCCAGCCACTTGGCCAAAGGTCTAGGCCAAGACCCTGCTGACACTCCACTCCATCCCCGATATTAAACATTGCAAGTGGAGCACCCCCCAGGAGCAGCCTATCCCAACTTCACATATCGGGCCCCCACATCACCTCCCCCTCATTGCCCTGCCAACGCAGGCCAATTCTGTGTACTCCCTCTACCACTCTCCACCAAAAGCCCTTGAATCGCAGCTGCTGAGCACCATTCAGCCCCACCATAGAGAGCAGATCTCTAGAGGACCCTCGAGGGGAGGATCTCATCTCTCACACCTTTTGCAGCAGAGGCACCCAACCCCTGCCCTGCAGTTCAGCAGCTCTCTTCAACCACCAGACTCGCAAGCAGTGCAACTGCTTGGGGAAATCCACAAGGCCTAGACCCCCCCTGACCACTGGTATCGCCAAAGTATCCCAACTGACCTGGGCCCTCCTCCCTGCCCAAATCCAATCTCTAGCCACTTTCGTCAGCCACTTCACCACCCATGCTGGGAAGTCCAGGTAATAGGCCATGTACCACAGCTTGGGGAACCAATATACATTCAGTATTGACACCCACTCTACCAGAGAGATATGGCGGCCTCCCCAACCTCAAAGGGCCTCCCCCCATATGGTCACTCTGCTCTCTCACCACACTCGAGGCAGGACTGAGCCATACACAGAGAGGAAGATGCCCAGATATTGCACCATCTCACCAGTAGAGACAATTGTTCCAATGATGTCCCCACCCACTAGCCCATTCCCTAGCACTATCGTCTCACACTTATTTCAGTTGAGCTTTGCCCCAGAGTGAGCCTCATACCAATTCACTATCTCCTTAAGTGCCTCAACATCTGCCACAGATCCAAGTCCAACCACCATATCATCAGCAAAGGCCCCCACCTTCCACACTATGTCATATATAGAGAGCCCTGCCACCTTTCAGCGAATCCTATCCATTAATGGCTCCAGCGAAAGGGCATAGAGAATAGGGGACAAAGGATCCCCCTGAGGAACTCCTCTTCCCAAGGAAAATGCCAGACCATGGTGTCCATTATACATCAGTGCTGCCCGACTGCTCCTCAGCAGACTCAACATAGAGGCCCGAAATCTCGGAGGAACACCAATCCAATCCAACACTCTGCTCAGCCAAACCCACCATACCCAGTCATATGCCTTCTCCTGGTCTAAGAAAACCAACCTCCCATCAAGTCCATAGGCCCAGGCCCCTTCAATGACACTATGAACCCATGCAGTCCCATCTCTTATAAGCCTGCCCCCAACAAAGCCCCTCTGCTCCTCCCCCAGCACCCCTTGGGCAACTTTCTGCAGCCTAGCGATGATCATTAGTCACTATTTTCCTATCCATATCCAGAAGTATAATCAGCCTCCAATTCTTCCAGTCCTCCCTTCTCCCTTTATCTTTGTACAATAAGGCCACCAGCCCAAGGTCTTGCTCTCCAACCCACTCACCCCTCTGAATAACATAGTCACAGAGGGCAGTCATCTCACCCAAAACACCGGGGACCTTCACTATCTTTTTCCAGAAGTCTCATGGCAATCCATCCTCCCCTGGTGATGTTCCAAGTTTAGTTGTTACAAGGACACTCTGGATCTCCTCTCCTCATACCGGTAAGATCAAGTCATCTAATTCAGCTACTTCTTCCTCACTCCACAAACCCTGCTATCACTCCTTCAAAACTTCTAGGATTTGTTGTGTGCTATGCACCATGTCTCCATTGGCATCCAGGACCCCATCCCACCTATGCCACACTCTCCTAGTATTGAGGAGTCTTGATAAGTACCTAGTAGGCCGCTTACCCTCCTCAAGCCCCTGCCACCATAGCCTGGCAGCCATACCTTACATATGAGTCTCCTTCTCATCTTGCAACACCTGTTGTAGTTCCACTATCTCCAATTTCGCCCTCTCTATCCTCCAGTCCTCCACTCCATCAGAAGTAAGCAGATCTGCCCAATCTAATTGCAGTCTCCTCAGCCTATTGGAAGCACACCTTGTGTGCTCCCTCCTCCACCTCCCAGCCTCCCTACCGGCTCCTCTCTAATAAACCCTTGCAGCCTCTTTCAAACGTTTCCAATGGATATCCACAAACAAACCCTCATGCTTCCATACAACAACCTTCGCCTGAATGTCCTCCACCCATGAGTCCCACAACCCCTTCTCGGCCAGCAGGGAGGAGTTAAGGCACCAATGTCTGGGTCCATCTCCACTCCCCCCAAACTGCCCCTGCCCCAACACTCCCCAGTGATCAGACCATGGGCACCACTCCACCTCTAGTGACTTCCAAACATCAGAACCCCAACACTCAGCCATTAGAATCCAGTCAATCCTGGTATCTAAGCCATTTACCCAATATGTGTAGACCCTCATATTGCCCCACTACATTCTGCTCATATCCTCCAAGGAGCTCAACCTCTCCACCTCCTCCCATGCATCCAGCCCTCCACTTCTCCCCCCTGCACTCCTCCCTCCATCAGTCCTGTCTAGATGCTGGTTCTGAACCATATTAAAGTCCCCCTCCAGAACATCAACCCCTTCCTCCAAGAGAATACCCTCCTCCATCAGCTTCTCAATCCATGCAGTTCTCTCACCCCTAACTGTAGGGCAGTAGCAAGAGCCAACTCTCACTGACTCCCACCCTGGCCTCTGCCAATCTCCCCAGACCAACCAATCACCTCAGCTCCTGATACTTGCCAAGTCTCCTCTACCCTTCCTCACCAGAATCACCACTTTTCCAAACCAAGCAGTGGCCCCACCCCATTCCCTAGTCCACTCCACCCTATCATCCTCATCCTCACACCTCACATCCTGTAGTAAAAAGAGGTCCACCTCCAATCCCTTGAGCCAAGTAAAAATGTTCTTATGCTGTCCAGATCCCCACAACCCATTCACATTCAAAGAGAAAATGTTAGTTGTACTGTTCATAGGAATAATGTTAGATAATGATCCCATTCTCTACAAGTCCACATTCCACTCCTCCTGCATCAAGTCCAATTCATGTTTAGCAGCTTGTTCCCTTTCCCCAGCTTCCTGTGTCTCCAGCCCTTCCAGAAGTTCTACCATTGCCCCATCTTCTCTCTCCTCAAAGTCCTCTCTATACTCCAGACAAGCCTCCCTCCAGAACTGCAAAACTATGATACTCCACCCAACAGTAGGCTGCCCTCTCACCTGCAACCACTGCCAGCTCTGCCTTCCTCACCTCATTGACCTCATAACCCTCCTCCTCTAGGAAGATCATAAGAATCTCCCCCCTTAGCGCCTCCACCACACCTTTGCTATACAGAATCTGTTCCCAATGCTCCTCAGGCACTGCCCACAGGTCCACCTCTCCCAATGTATCTGCTGCAAGGTTATCTATTACCTTGCTCATCCACAGCAAATTCCCCACCTCCTTCCCTCCTGGAGTCGCTGGCCGTCCTATATCCAACATTGTGGTGTCTACACCTACACTGGCTGCCTCATCCCATCTCTCCTCAGGGACATCCACCAGCTCATCCTCACCAGCTGCCACTACCTGGCCCCCTTTCTCCACATCCGGGACCCCAAAGCACACCCGCTAGGCTCCCTTCATCACCACATCCTCTGTTGTCCTTCTCTTCACCACCAGGCCCCTCCTGATGAGAGGAGGGGGAGTGGTATCCAATTCCTATTCCCAGACCTCAAACGTGCCATCAGCATAGAGGTCCTTGGCCAGTACCTTCCCAGCCTCTTCCTTGCCTGCCTCCACCTCCCCTCCTCCATTACCAGCCCAGACACTGGCATCGACACCCCCAGACACCTCAACTCCAACTGTCTTTGTCTTCACCTCTGCCATCATACTTGCCAGAAGCTCCCTCTGCCTCCTATGCCCCTATGCCCACTCTCACTGCCCCTTATCCATGCAGATATGCTTCCCCTCCACAACCTCCAAATGTGTTGACTCCTCAAAGAGCTTCCAGGCCTTTGCCCTCCATTCCACTGCACCACTCAACTCCTCCAGTGCCTCCAACAAGTCCTCCTCCTCCTCTTCGCTCCCCTTCACCCTTGATACCCTACAGATGACAGCACCCCACATCAACACCGAGGGCCAGTCACTCGCCTTTCCCATGGCCTCCTGCCCTGCCAGCCTAATCCTGACATCCACATTGCCTGTCCTGATCATCATCCCCTCTCACACCCTGAATCTGATATCCACAACATCACCATACTCAGCCACCACCTCCTCAATCCTCCTCCTAGTCTCAACCTTCATCACCGTTGGTACCCCTTTGACTAGTAGTTGTACCACCCTGGGGTCCCACCTGAGGCACCTCACCATAGAGACTGCCACTTCACCAACCATGACTCCAGTCTTCATTGCCTCCTCCAGTGGACCCACCTCCTCAAAGCCCACCTCCACCCCCTCCATCCCCTTCAGGGACTTCACCAAGGCCACCCCAGCCACCTGCTGCGAGATAAGCCCCAGAACCATCCTGGCTGTTACTGCTAAGCCCTGGAAGCACAAAGTAGCCGCGAACTCCGAAACCGACTTCTTGAGTAATGGTGCTACCACCAGTCCTGTTACACCATCAGCCAGGTCCCCCTTCTGAATTGGTAGCCCCAGCCCTACTCCACCATCAGCTGTCACATCTCTTTTTTTTTCTTGATTCCCCATTATGCCTCCATCAGTAGTCCCGCCCCCAGCTATAACACCTCCAGACCCTATGCTCATACCCACAGCCTGAGGACCTCCCCCCCTCCCAAGGCTCGCCTTGCCCTTCCCTACAGCAGCACCAGCCCTGTTGCCAACTGGCCATCCACTCCCTTTCACCTTGTCAGCAAAGCTCGCAGGGCCAGTCCACCCTCCATTCCCACCTGATACTAGCCCTTCTCCGGAACCCTCACTGCCCTTCGACCCTCCAAAGGCCCCCATCCCCAGGCCATGACTCCTCCCCACTTTCTGCCAGCCAAAGGCCCCAGCACCCCCCGACCCAGTACACCCATCAGAACTCTTGTTCGAAGACATGTCGATAGTACCTTATCTCCTAGTTGTGTCGAAAACCATTGCTTGAAGTTTTGTATAATGTGAATTGTACAGGAGAGAGGTGGAAGTTATGGTTGTTATTTGTTTTTGCAGATTCTCTACCTTCGTCCCTTCAGGTATCCCTAGCCTTCCCACATCCAGTATTGTGGTATCTACCCCTATACTGGCAGTCTCATCTCACCCCTCCTCTGGGACATCTACTAGCTTATCCTTGCCAACTGCCACCACCTATCCTTCTTTTATCAAGTCAGGAACCCCAAAGTGTACATGCTGAGTGCCCTGCATCAGCTCATCTTCTACTGCCTAACCCCTCATAGCTGGACCCCACCTGATCAGAGAGAGAGTGTTATCCAAGACTGGTTCCCAGACTTCAAATGTATTATCTACAAATAGGTCCTTGTGCAGTATCTTACCAGTCTCTTCCAGGCCCTCCTCCATATCTCCTCCTTCTTTACTAGCCCAGACACTCACCTCTATACCCTCAGACTTCTCAGTACCCCCAGCCTTCATCTTCACCCCTCCTTCTATGCTCACCAGCAGCTCCCTCTGTCTCCTGCACCCTTGAGCCCTCTCCCACTACCTCTTGTCAGTGCAAATATGCCTTCCATTGATAATCTCCAGATGTGTTGACTCTACATACAACTTCCAGGCCTTTGTCCTCTACTCAATAGTACTACTCAACTTCTCTAGAGTCTCCAACAAGTTCTCCTCCTCCTCTTCACTCTCTTTTACCCTTGATACCTTATAGACAAAAACCCCCCACATCATCACTGAAGACCAGTCACTCATCTTCCCCATGGCCTCCCTCCCAGCCAGTCTAATTCTGATATCTACATCACTCATCCTGAAGGTGGTCCTCTCTCACATCTGGAAACTAATATCAACCACATCACTATACTCTGCCATCACCTCCACCACCCTCCTCTTAGTCTCATCCTTCATCACTATAGGTACCCCTTTCATCCATAACTGCACTATTCTGGAGTCCCACTTTAAGCACTACATCATAGAGACCACTATCTTTCCTACTACTACTCCAGATTTCAAAGCCTCCTCCAACAGGCCTGCCTCCTCAAAACCCACCTCTACCCCCTCCAACCCCTTCAGAAACTTTACTGAGGCCACTCCAGCCACCTGCTCTGATATAAGCCCCAGAACCATTCTCATCTTCACTGCCAAGCCCCTGAAACACAGGGTCACTGCAAACTCTGAGATCAACTTCTTGAGTAATGGTACTACTGCCAGCCCCATCACACCATCAGCCAGGTCCTCCTTCTGCTTTGGGCCCATCTGCCCAGCCCTTCTATCAATGGTCACATCTGGATTTTTTTCCAGATTTCCAGTCCCACTGCTATCAGTAGTCCTGTCTCTACTCCCAGTAGCCACTCTACTAGCCCTACCTCTCACCAACTGAAGTCCAGCATCTCCAGCTTCCCCTACTTTCTGTTTTCCCTTCCCTCTTACTTGCCCACCCCAAGCTCTTACTGGCCAACCTCCAGCCCTCAGCATATCTGCAAAGCTCCTCCCCTTCTGCCCTCCAGCTCCACCACTAGTGTTGCTTCTACTGCCTGAGCTACTCTGCCTACTCAGACCACTAAAAGACCCCATCCCAAGCCCATACCCTTGTCTAACATATTGTCAGTTGAAGGCCCTAGGTTCACCCAACCTAGTATACATGTCTGCTTACTTGTTGGTAGCCATAACCTTAGTATCTTCTCCAATAAATGATTCAAAAGTATGTTTTGAAGTTTACATTATATGAATGATAGTGGAGAAAGATGCTGTTGACTAGTCTTTGCTTGTGTCTATTCAGGTTAGTCCAGTCTGAGATCTGATTAGTGAGTAGGTCATTTGTTTTTTTTTTTTTTATAGTCACTTGGACTCCTTTATTCAAACTGTCTAAAATACAATTACAATAAAAATTAATCACAACTACTACAGTAACCTAACATATATAGGTAGGGTCAGTTACTCAACTCCCTCCTTCCATCTGATCCCATGCTCCCCCAACACCAGGTGCTCTCAACTCTGCTGAATAATGTTCTGTACCTTCTGCAAGACCCCTGGCTGAAGCCACCTCCCCTGATACCACTACCCTTGTACCACCTCCCAAAGAAGCCACTTCCACTATTCTACCAGCTCACCAATCTCTAACCATGGTTCTTGCTCAAACACCTATCTCCAATATATGTACCACCATCAGAACTAAGACTCCCAGAACTTGACCTAGGCTACCCTAGACATCTCCTATCTCCCCCACCAGCTGGTGCTTAACCACTAGAGTGACAGGATCTCCTGTCCTTCTGTCAGCAGGGTGCTAGTAATCTTCCAAGCATTGCCAGAACCCTTCTACACCAGGACAGACCACCAGAATATGCTCTGGTGACTGAATCACCCTGCCATCTACCTCACTGCACCACTCATAGTCCTGACAGCCATTGACCTCCATCCATCCTGTCTGATACCCCAACATCACATTTCTTCTCAGAAAGTACCATCATACAACCCAGTACTTGAGGGGCACCATCTTGAGCAAAGCAGCTCTCCAACTCCAGATTCAGCCCCACTCCTAGTCTTTACCCAATCCTGCCTTTTGCCAACCTGCTGGCCATCTCTCCAGAGGGCCAGGCCTGATCCACTCCATCACCTCCACCAATGAGTACTCCTTCAGCCTATGGCCACCAATATGGAGGTCCCCCAATCACCACCATCTCTGCTCAGGATCCTCACCAACCTCCATCTCCAGCCCTGCCAACCCTATGGCCAGTCAGGCCTCTACTATGCCCTACCAGAATCCCTTATACTGCAGTCAACTGACATTTTGAACCTGAAGCAAACCCCACATATTCTTCCAAACCTCACCATGGGGGCAGAACTGAATCTCCCAATTGTCCATTACTAGCCTGCCCCAGTCCCCTTCACTTAGTTCAGCCAGTTGGCACCCCCACCAACCCTTAAGTACCTTCAGCCATCACCTGAAGTCTACCAACCCCAGGCTGTCATCAGTCATCTGCATTACCAATGCATCCTACCTGATCTGTGGCTGCTTTCTATGCCATAACCAGCTTTTTACAATTTTCTTCAGCCACTACACTACCCACTCTGGAAAGTCCAAGTGATACCCAAGATACTACAATTTAGGCAGCCAATAAATATTCAAGACCACAATCCTGCCTATCAAGGAGAAACTCCTCTCAGACCAAAGCACCTTCCAACTTCTGAATCATACCACTCTACCACTCCTTTGGCAGGACTGTCCCATATACTGTGAACCAAATACCCAGATACCAAACAGCACTTCCAGTAGCCACTAATTGTCTAAATTGTCTAGACTAGTACCAAGTTCCATTGTCTTGCACTTGCCCCAATTCAGTTTTGCCCCTACCAGTCTCTCATACTGTCCAACCCCTTCCTGCAAGAGGTCCACATCCTCCATACTACCCAACCCAACCACCATATCATCTGTAAAAGCACCTAGCTTCCATACCACACCACCCATTCACAGTCCAGAAAGCTATCTCTTCAGTCATGCCAGCAATAGCTCCAGAGAGAGTATGTAAAGGAGGGGAGAGAAAGGATCCCCCTGTGGCACACTGTGCCCCAAAGCAAACTCCAGGCTACTCCATCCATTCATCATAACTGCTGCTCTGTATCCCTATACCAAGCCCATTAATCTCCTTGCTTCTGCTGCTCCAAATCCAACCTTCTGCAGAACAACCTCTAAGTAGATCCACTGTACTCTGGCATAGGCCTTCTCTTGGTCAAGAAAAACCATCCTACCATCTACCTGCCAACTCCTACAACCTTCTAAAATATTCTGTACTCAAGCTGTACTATCTCTGATCTGTCTTCCTTTGATAAAGCCTCACTACTCTTCACCAACTAGCACACCCATATACTACTGTATCCTTCCTACTAGGATCTTCGAGACCAGCTTTCTATCCACATTCAGTAGCATAATAGGTCACCAATTCTGCCACACCCACTGATCATCCTTTTTCTTATATAGGAGGGAAACTAATCCCAAAGAACCATTGCCAATCCAGCTGCTCTCCTTCAGAACAAAGTTGGCCATCTCCACCAACTAGTTGCCAAACTCTGCCTTGAACTCCTTCCAGAATTTCCAGGGCAACCCATCCTCCCCAGGTGATGAACCAGTCTGTATTTTCTGCAATACCTCCAAAACTTCATCCAAAGACACTTTACCCATCACTGCCCCCCCTATCCTATGTACCCTGCAACTGGCCAATTATTCACTATATTGTCATCATCTTCTCCAAGTACCACATTCTCAGTATACTCCCCTTCATCCTACCAGAGAGCCTGCCATTGCCCTGAGACCTCTTTCAATATATCAGTAATCTCAGTGACCTCTATTCCATCTTCACACAATACTGAGGCCCAGCTGTATTGTACCCTTCTGGCCTTCAAGATTCCAGACAGATATTTAGTTGGCCTCTCACCTTTCTCCAACCATCTCACCTACAGTCTGGTGAATAGGCCATCCACTACCCTATCCTTGGCTGCTCTCAATTCAGTCTGCAGCTCTACCACCTCTACTGCCAGCTGGTGGCACACCTCTCTAGACAGGTTCTCCCCTTCTATTAGCTTCAATCACTACTGCAGCCCCTTTTCAACCCTCCTTGCTTTATCCTTCTACTCCTTCTCAGCTACTTCACCAACATCCTACCAGTAAGCATCAGCCAAATGTTTGAATTTACCCCACCATTCCACTATTAACTGCCCTTTATTCTACCAATGTGTTACTTCCTGCTACACAATATCCACAAACCAATCTCTCTCCTTCTTTCTCCTGAGTGAAGCCACATTGAGATGCCGGTACCCACCACTACCACTTGCTGTCTGGAATCTGCCACATACCTCCACTCCCCAATGATCTGACCAAAGGCACCAATGTACCTCTGCAACATCCAGTATATTACCCCAGCATTCAGCTACCAGCATCCAATCAATCCATGTCTCAACCAATCTGTTGCCAACTGGGTGCCACTGGGTGAATGGTCCTGACTCATCTCCCTGATGCTAACGGATGCCATCCATCAGTCCCATATCATGCTCCACCTGAAGCCACCGAGATAGCCCAGAGGATACTGCTATACCTGCCCCTCCATCTGACCTATCCAGTGTCCGATCATGTACCATATTGAAATCTCCTCCCAGAATGTCCAGTGCAACCACCTCCCGACCTTCCCAAGCCCACCAATCCTCAACCCATTACTTTTGCTCTCTACCAACTGCAGGGAGATAAACTGAGCCTACTGCTAGCCCATCACCTACTCCTCCTTTTAACCTTCCCTATACCAATCTATCACCATAAACCTCAACTTCCACCAGCTTGCCTTTACTTATATCAACCAGGATGCCCATCTGCTTGTTCCAACCCATTCCACCATACCATTCTTTACTCCACACCCCAAAGTCCTGCTCTCCATATGCCTGAACATCCTGAAGAAAAATAACATTATATCTTCTGACTTTAAGCCATCAAAACAGCCTCCACCTCTTAATACCATCATACAATCTATTGACATTGATCAATAAGATGTATAAACTGTTCATCATCATTAAAGAAATATTTAAATATTTAAAGCTTAGCTGGGACTGCCACCACTTTCTTGGCCCATCCTCTAATAATCTCTCACTAATCCTCACAAATTGCCCTCCAGATTCGATCACTATTCTCACTGCTGCAGAAAAGATCCACTCTTTCTGCTGCCATTTTCCTGATGTCTGCCATTCTGCTCTCATCAACATTATATTCTTCATCAACCAGAAGAGCTGTAACCATTGCTGTCACCAGCTTAGGCTCCTGCATTGCAATATTGAGAAATCCTTCCCATGCCTCATGAGACCCATGAAATACATCCACTTTCTTGATGTCTTCCTCAGCAAGTTCCTCAAGCACTGCCTGATACCAGCTCTCTGCCATCATCGCCAGGGGCCCAGGAGTCGATAGTCTGGGGGTCTTGCTCAGCTCCTACAGTTGCTCCCTATCTGCCAACACATCTGAGGCCACATCCACCAGCTCATCCTCCTCCACAACCTTCTCCAAATGTACCACCTCACCAGCCTCAGGGCACTTCCAATAAACATTTGCTGTCCCAGCCATTTGGGTGTCCTCAACCTGCATCTCTGGCACCACTTCAATATCTGCCTCAAAGCCTCCTTCTCCCACCTCCTCCTTATCTACCCACTTTCCTTTCACCAGCACATGTGCTGAGCTCTCCATACCACCCAGTTGGGAGAAAGACACCCCTGCTACTTCCATGCCCTCCATTTGATTCTTGGCCACCTCTACTCTTGCCTCCTCTTTCACTGCTGCCCCTTGAAGGGCCACCTGCAGACACTCCCAATTTTCTTTCCTCCATCTCTTCTGCTTGCCATCTGCCTGAATCCAGACCCAATCCTTGGCAAACTCTTCCCACTTCCTCTTTTGTAACTCCTTTGCAGCCTCTCTCTCCTCCAGAGCAATTGCCAACTCTTCCTCCTCTTGTTCCACCCCCTTCCTCCTCCATACCTTGCACTCCTGCCCTCCAATTCGAATTCCTTTAGGCCAATCTCATCCTAGACCAGTCACCTCTTTGCCTTCCAGTCTCAGCATCACCTCGCAGTTGCCATTCTTCAATTTGGTACCCTCCCAGAACATGAACCCAAAATCCACTATCTCACCATAGCCCCCCAGCACCTCCACCACCATCTTCTTGGTCTCCTGTCTGCCCATAGTTGGCAAACCCTCCACCACCAGTTGAACAGCTTGCAGGTCTCACCTCAAGCACCTTGCCATCCCAATCTAAACACTCTTGACTATCATTCCTTTCTCCAGTGTCTTCACCATTACATCCTCCTCCATAAATTCAATCTCCACAGCCTCCGCTGAAGAGACGAACTTCAAGGATTCTGCCCCAGCTACTTCCTCCCCCACCAGCCTCAGAACCTCTCTAGCTGACATTGCCAATCTCAGGAAATTCGCTGAAACTGCCCATATTGATACTGATTTGTGAAAGAAGGGCCTCACCACCAACTTACCTATTCTGGCCACCAGAGTCACCTTCTTCTTGGTCCCAGAAACCCCAGCAGTCACTCCACCAGTTGCAGCTTTGCCACTAGCAGTCCTCTCCCCAGCCACCAGCCTAGCTACAGAAGAACCAGTCCCCAGCATCACACTACCAGACCCCTGTCCCCTGCCAGCCATCTGATCTGTCATCTGACCTATCACCTGATCCCTCCCCCTGTCAATACTATATCCCCCCTGCCCCACCCCTAGGGGCCTAGCTGTAGCTCTCCTGTTTCTAACTACAGTGTGCCAAGCCTCGATTCCACCAGACCTCCCCTGGCCACCTGTCTCTCCTGCTGCCATACCAGCCTCTGCAACAGCTGCAAAGCTCTTAAAAATACCCAGACCAGGCCTCCTCCTCTCCAGATGCTCAGAGCTAGAGGAACCTTGACTAGCCATATCACCAAAACTTGATGGTTTTGCTGAAACTTATTGTGCTTTATAGACTGACTTCTGCTGCATAATATACATTAGTAGGCTCGAAATAAAAACTTGAAAATGTATTGTCTTTTTTTTTTTTTTTTTTTTTTTTTTCTATAGTCACTCAGACTTCTCCTTTTATTAAACACTATCTATCATCTAAATAATATACAATACCCAACCCTATCCAATCCTCCTAGGGAGCCCCCCCCTCCCACCCCTACTCAATGAAAGACCACTTTATCTAATACTATTTCAACCTACCCACTACTCTGATCACAGATTCCCTCTACTAAGTGATGATGTTTACCACCCTGGAGACCCCAATCTATTGAAAACATATTGTCTTTCACTGAAGAATATCTGTGTGGCTTAGCTCGCTCTGAGTGGTTTGAGCAAAAGAAGTCTCATCGTAGGTCATTTGTATATTGGAGAAGTTGATGACTAATTTCATATTCATATCAGATTTCTAGGCAGCTAGTAGTAAGGTAGGCCCTTTTGATGAGTTCATAGTGGTTAAGGATATACTGTCCTAAGTTTTGGCTAGAGAGATTAAGGGCCTCAGAGTGGTAGTTCCTTTCTTAAATAGTGACCTGAATATATCCAAAGAGGCAGTCAACCTGGCTTGAGAGGGGTTGACTAAAGCAGTCTATTTGATGGTAGATAGCAGATATTCTTATCTTATCTTTTCTTTAGGAGAAGGAGAGGGGGATAGGGGTTGTAGTATGTTCTTGCTCTGGGTATTTATACTTGTTTACCTATTTAGTATGACTTCATTTTGATCACATTCCTAGAGAAATATGTAATCTATTACTATAAGTGGAGTATGTGCTAATCATAAGAGAAAGTTCTGATTTTGAAGATATCATCACATTGCAGTTGTGATTACATAGGGTTGACAGATCTTGATCTTCTTTTTTTTTATCTTATTGGTATATTTACAAGAACTGTCCATCTTTATCTAGGGCAAGGGCTCTCATTATCATAGCTGGGGTTCAAATCTCTCACAAATAGTATTTCTTATAATCTGAGGCAATTTCTAGTAACAATATCTGTTATATGAATAGACTGATTTTGACATTGTTGGCTTTCTTAAGTTCTATATGAAGTATTCATCATCCTTTAGTAGAGATGATATAGATAGTATGAAATGGAGTTATTTAAATATGTTTTACTATACCTTACTAGTTTGTTCTTCATCTGAGTATCCTCTTGTTGATTAATTATAGTATTCCTTTTTCTATAATATATAGTATTATATATCCTATATAAATATATAGTATCTTCTTCCTTTGTTATGTATTCTAGATTTTAGAGCTATAGTTCTCTTCTCTGTTGTAGGGTAAGTGTTTCCATATAGTTCTGGAGAGCTTTGCATGCATTCTCCAGTATATTTTCTTTTTTTCAGATGGTGATATGAGTGGGGTAACCCTTTTATATAATAAGAAAAAACTACTTAACTATTTTGACATATTTGCAGACCTTATGGTCAAGTACTTCCTTGATTTTGAATTCCTCATAGTCATTGATCCTAATTGGGGGTAGTGGTGAAACTATATACTTAGAGAATAAGTACTCATAGTAGTCTACCAGTTGGCTAATATAGAATACCAGATATACTTGGATATTATAGGGGAGTTGTAGCTTATAGTTGACTTTGCTGATCTATTCCACAATCTTATATAGTCCAATTCTTCTAGCATAGAGTTTCTTGGATAGTTGCTATACCAGAGTATCTAGATAGAGATAGTCTGTTTTAAGTATGACTATGTCACTAATATTATAGAAAGCTTCTCTTTACTTCAAGTTCACATATTTGGTCTAATAGTCCTGTACTTCTATGAGAGTATCTTTTATCATTTGAATAAGGTCAGAAATGGTCTCAGTCAGATCTTGGGCTACTGAGACTACTAATTTTGCAGTAGTACTTGAGGTTCTTGGGTGCTGACCATGGTTTAGGAAGAATGGAGTCTTCTTATAGGGTTTACTAACTATTATTATAGGTAAACTCAGTATAGGCTAGGTACTTATCCCAATCATTCTGCTTATAACAGCAGAAGATGCTGAGCATCTACTTGAGAGTTCTATTGATTCACTTAGTCTGACCATCAGTCTGAGGGTGGTAGGCAGTAGAGAACTTCAGCTTGGTTCTATAGAGAGAGAAGAATGCCTTCCAGAAGTTACTTGTAAACTTCATATCTTGGTCAGATACAATAGTACTAGGTATGCTATATAGTCTAAATACTTAATTGAGAAAGATCTTGATAATCTCTAATACTGTAATAGTAGTCTTGATGGGTACAAAATGAGCTTGTTTGCTTAAGCAGTTCACAAATACAACAATAGCATTCTATTCTGTCTTAATCTTGAGGAGCTTGACAATGAAGTTTATAGTAATCTGATCTCAGTTGTGACTCAGAATAGGTAGAGGTTACAGAAGTTCTACTAGTAGCTTATTACTGTTTTTGAATCTTTAGTATATCTCATATAAGGCTATAAAATCTTTGATATTTTTGGTTATCTTTAGCTAGTAGAACTCTCTTGAGAGGAGATTATAGGTCTTCTCAAAACCAAAGTATCTTACTACAGGAGTATCATGGAGTTCCTGTATAATTTTGAGCTATAGAGTATTATTGTTAGATACAACTACTCTGTCATAGTCTTTGTAAATAAGTCTATTATATTAAGTGAATCTTTTGGACATTTGTCTGATGAATTCTGAGATCTCAGCCTCTGGGTCTTAGCAGAATTGAAGGAATTTCACCAGGGGGCTATCTTGTTAGTAGCTATCCTTGATTATCCAGGTAAGATCTCTAATTACCTCAACTATGAAAACAAGTTCATCTTTCATATATCTGAGAAACCATCAGTCACATAGTTGGTTTTGTCTGGAATATACTTGATTTCCATATTAAAGTTGGCAATAATTTCCATCCAACAGACCTGTTTATAGGTCAGTATGGGCTATATATAAATATACTACAGAGTATAGTAATTAGTATAGATTATAAATAGTTGTCCTAAGAGGAAGTAGTACTATTCTTGAAGTATAGCAACAATGGTCAAAAGTTCCTTCTTATATAGTATACTGAGTCTTAGCTAGCTTGAGCTTTTGAGAAAGATAGGCCACTGGGCAATCCTCTTAGCTGAGTACTACCCTAATGACAATATTAGGGGTATCTGTGGTCAGAGTGAATGGCCTGGTAAAGTTAGGTACAATTAGTACCAGGGCCTTGATAAGGAGTCTCTTGAGATGGTCTATGGCCTGAGAGTACTCAGAGATCTATTCAGTCTTAATGTTCACTCCTTTGTAGGCCAGACTGATCAGTAGGACTACAATAGTAGAGTATCTCTAGATAAATCTTTGATAGTAATCTATAATACCCAGGAAGTACTGGAGTAGCTTGAGGATAGTAAAGATAAGAATATCCTTAAGAGCTGATATCTTTTGGAGATCTACATTGATGCCTTCAGCAGAGATAATATGTCCTAGATATTCAATCTGGTCTTGGTAGAACTTGTACTTACTTATCTTAGCATAGAGCTGGTGTTCTTGCAAGAGGGCCAGTATCTACCTGAGATGAGTGTAGTATAGTTCTACTGTTCACTGTAGATTAGTATATTATCAATGTATATAAAGATATAAATATTGAGCAATAGTCCAAAGATATCATTTATCAGATACTAAAATATTACTAGTATATTTGTCAAACCAAAAGGCATGACTCAGAACTGATAGTATCCAAACTATATTCAGAAAGCTGTCCTCTCAATGTTCTTCTCACTAATGAGAATCTGATGTAACCATTTCACAAGTCTAGTAGAGAAAAAGTCTTGGTCTTAAAGATCTGGTATTAACTCATCAATCCTAGATAAGATATACTGGTTCTTGATAGTAATCTTGTTGAGAGCTCTATAGTCAATATATATTTACAAAGAGCTATCCTTCTTCTTGACAAACAGAATGGGGGCTCCAAATAGAGAGTGGCTGGATTTAATATATCCTTCAGCCAATAGTTTGGTTAACTCATTCTTGAGGATCTTGAGTTCAGGTTGGGCTAGCTGGTAGATACTCTTATATAGAGGTTTAGAACCTAGAATGAGATTAATTCCATATTGGATTTGGTACTTAGGTAAAAGTCCTTTAGGTTCCTAGAATATATCTTAGAACTCTTCAAACAGTTCTTAAACTTCTGATAAGATTGGGCTACTTGGAGCTGCAGTGACTTCTTGCACAGTGCAGATGAAGTATGTGTTTTCTTTTTTACAAGAGAGTCTCTTTATTTGAATAGTAGAGATGATTTCAATTTCTTGATAATTGGTATCTTCTTGGGATATTAGGGTGATCTTTCTACCTTTATGAGTCAGGTTAACCTCATTGGTCCTCTAGTTGATATCTGGGTTATACTGGGTCAACCAGGCCTTTTCTAGGATAATATCTTATCCTGGAAGATCTATGATACTGAAGTTCAATTTCTATTGATATTTGCCAATCCTGAGTAATAGATCTTTACAGATCTTGGTCAAAGGTATAGTTTTGCCATTACTAAAGATAATACTCCTTTTCTCAGTAGCTGGTCTGCTTCAGACTCTAATCCTCTTAGTAGTCTTGATACTGATATAGTTTCCAATAGCACTACTATCCAGTAGGACATTGATATTCTGCTTATAAACTTAACCTATAAATTTGATACAACTATCCTTCTTCTTGATAATATTGAGCTCTTTATCCTCATTGTCTTAATTGCTGTCTATCTCCTTGAAGTCAGTCTCTTCCCATCCTTTATAAGGAGAGTGGTCTTATTTGAGTTTCTCAATCTATTGGGCTTGGTGTTTTTCAGAATTAATTTTGAAAAATTTGGAGAGACATGCATGATATTTACCAATATATTCTATGCAGTACATTCAAATAGAATAAGAACATTATCCATATAGTGCATAACTATCTGCAATTCTCTTGTACTAGTTTTCATTATCTTCCTTCATGGTGGTAACCTTTTGACTGGGGAGTTTGTTGGTTGATCCAAATCCTTTCTTGCCATAGTCTATCTAGGAGAGTTCAGAGACTTCTTTAATGGTAAAATCTTGATGGATTTCTTCAATGATTTTTTGGACAATTCTTTGGCCTACTTTGACTTCAAATGAGATGTCTCTAAAATTTTGCAAGATGATATGAATTTCACTAGTAAATTCTTGATTAACTACTCCTCCTTTTAGGCTAATGTTGAATTCTTTGGCCAGACTGCTTTGTTTAGTAAGATAGATGTATATTCCTTTGGGGGCTTGTATTGTAATACCAGTTTATACTATAGCATTAGTACTTAGTAAGATAGTGAGATCTTAACTACTATAGAGGTCATATTTAGTATCAGTGAGATAGGCCTTAGTGGGGATGGTAGCCCTATATCATATCTTCTGTACTTTGATGATATTCTCAGAATTCTTCTTTTCTGAGCCTTCTTCAATAATAGTAATGTTCTGGTTACTGGGTTCATCTGATCTGTTTCTCTTCTCAGAACATCTGACTGAGATGTATTCTGTCTTCCTGTAAATAAAGTACAATTATTTTTTATGAAGCTGCTTTTTTTCATCCTCAGTAGGGAGTCTGGGTCTTCTGGGATTTCACTGATTCCTTTAGTCATTTCTTTGATCATTTCTTTGATCATTTCTTCTGGTGGAATTTCTTCTATTATAGTTATTTTTCTTGTATTCTAGATTTTGTAGAACCTATGCAGTAAAGATTTTGTGAGCTCTTCTTTATACTTAAGTGAAGTACTATAAGTAGTGGGGACATCCTTGGAGGAGACCTTGTTCCTTAATCTTTTGAATGAGTCAGTCTGGTAGGGTTGCAAAGAGGTAGTTGGCTCTGATACCATTAATGGTCAAATTGTTTTCCTAGTAGGTAAGTCCCATAGTTTTGAAGTAGGCATCTATTCTAGTAGCAAAGATTTCTAGATTCTTCTCACTATTCTTGTAAAACATCATCTGGACTAGTTTGTTCTAAGTTTTTTATATATAGGCTGTATTTTGGAATTTGGTCAATAGCAGAGCCTTGAGTTCTAGACCTGCTGTATAGTTATTCCAATCTGGTCTATTGTGGGCAAGTACCTGTCCATTGACTTGAGGGTAGTTTTCCCAGATTACTGGGTATTCTTCTAAGATATACCAAAACTCAACTACTGTTTCAGTAAAAAATATGGCTACTGTTTCCACTTATACTACTAATGTGGTAAATAACTAATAAAGGGTATTATCTTAGTTATTGGTGAGTATTCCTATAGATACTCAGTTATCATTCTATTGATTTACTTGATATTCTATATCTACTGTATTGATGAAGATTTCAATATTACTGTTTTTTCTACTAAAAGTAGAAATTTGCAAGATCTTAGTTGGTTTGTTCTATTTAGCAATTCATTCTACTATCTCTACTAGTATGGCTAGCTGAGTAGTCAGGGCTGCAATATTGTTATCTATCAATATTAACTATTGGTAGTAAGCCTGTGAGGGTAAATTCTCCTGAAGATTATTCTGCCTAATGAGGTTGTAGTACTATATGACTTAGGGTTACTTGATTCCCAGATATTAAATCAAACAGTCCTATGAGAGAGAGTAAACCAAACCTCTGTATAGGTGGCTAGATTAGTTCTGGAGTTTGTTCTTCTTAACCTATAGGTCTTTGGTAAATTCCTAGATCTGCTATTCCTTATTAACTATCATCAAACTGGTAACCTACAGAGCCTTCATCTAACTTCCTTCCCTAATAAGATAGTGTACCCTCATATTGACTAGGTCTTTCAGAGAGGATATCTACTTTTAGTTGAGTAGATAGATCTACTTCTTGATTAGCAGTAGAAGATAGGTGGCCTGCTTGCTCATTATTGTATCTTATTATAGCAGAGGAATAATAAACAACTAGTTTATAGTAAAGAGAGGTCCTGGCAGATATATGATGGTATCTGTCAGATGCAATTTACTTGGCAGCTACTTCTTTTGCTATAGAGAGTGAGATATAATCTAGAAATTTCTAGGTGACTATAATAGTAGATTTTTGAGTCCTAGTGGATCTAAGATAAATAGAGAAGTTTATAGAACTTATAGTAGCTGACTATATTTCTAAGACCTAGATGGAAAGTCCTAAAGACCTGATATAGATCCTTGTATATTTGGTCAATTACAAGCTAGTGGGTCTCTGGATCTATGGTTTCCTAGTACCACCTAGTCCTAATGATAAAGGCTTATCTGGTTCTGGTTTGGAAGTTTGTTCCTAGAGAATCTACAGTTGGTTCTGAAGGTTACTCCTGTCTAAGGTTGGTCTTGTTTTAACTTCTCAGGAGTATGTTTTTAATGCCTTCTTGGCTCAGTAATTCTACTACTACCAAGTTATAATAACTCTTATTTCTACCCCTCTCTTATTCTTTGGATAATTAGAAAAACAAGATATTACTTAGGAACTTAGTATATAATGTATACTAAGAAGCTTTCAGTATAAGGAAGTGCTCACTTGAAAGTAGTTATAGTAGCAGTGTCCTTCTTATTAATCTTGGTTATAAGGGACTTGTTTTTTGCTATACACAGATTGAATTTACTTTGGAATTCAGGTTTAATAGATTTACTTAAGTCTTTGTAATTTATATACCAGTCTCAGTTCTGGTAAAAGTTGGCTAGGCTTCTGGAGTTTAGTCAGAAATACTAGAGTTACTTAAATATCATTACTAAGACTTAAGGGAATATATTTATATAGAGGAGACTTAATTCTTATATCAAGGACTGAACTAAAACTATCTTTATTTTGAATGGAAACTGGGGAGTATTTATACAAGTTGGTCTATGATTTCTGACTAAATATGAGTGACTAATTTGATAACTATGGTGAAGTTTGTAATCATAACCTTTATTAGGTAGTTTGTGATCAGGAACACTTTGTAATCAGGACCTTTATTACTAGGCAATGATCAGCTCTAGTTACTATAGTGCTGATTGCTAAAAATAAGCTAGATATCATTTATTTATACTATTTACATCATTTACTATGTTTGTCATTTATATATTGTATATTATACTTAATTGTAATGTCATTACTAGGTGTAAGAGGATTGCTTTTTAGGGTAACTATTATGTAGTTCTGGAAGGGTTTTCTGGAAGTTCTGGATATTCTGGAAGACTGTTTTCTTATGGTCAAGATCAATTTTATATGGAGTATGTCCTCTATGCTTATTGATTTCAAGATTGGGTTGATGTCTTAACCAAAGTCCTTTTTCAGACTAGTTCTGGATATTCAGGATTTTCTATATTTCAGGAAGTTCAAGAAACTAAGACCAGCTTAGTTGAATTGGCGTATTGCTGCAGACAATACCCAATTAGGAAATTTCATAATAGAGTTAGGAGTGGGACCTAATGGGGAGCAGATTTACTTAAGAGTAGTTTGTGGGTTATTAAATAGGTTTATTCGCTATTCATGATATTGCTATACTAGGAGTAGTTGTGTAAAGGGATATTGTGGGGAAGTACTCAGAAGTTGTATTTAGATTGTTCAGATCTGAGATTCTGAGGTCTGGGGGAGGGGGTATTTATACTAGTGAGGGGCTATCTGGACTATATTAAATATGAATGTAGCACTAAGTGCCTTGCTGAGTCGGAATATAGTCACATAGTATAAGTTTGATCTGATATGTCAAGAGATTGTCTAACTGCTGAGTCAGTTCACAGTCATATCATATAAGGCTAATCTAACTATACTATAACTGCTAAGCTATTTATAGGTTTAGATGCTGTCTGAGTAGTCTTTAATGATATTACCATTGATGACATCACCTCTGATGAAGTAGTTGTCTAGAAAGAGTGATTTATAGATTACTTCTCCTTGTTTGCTGAGATAATAATATATTGGAACTTTGTCACCATCTTACAGAATTGCATCATCTGTCTCATATGCTGGATAAGGTGTTGGTGGGCAAAGGAGTGGTACATTGTCTTTGCTTTCATTGGATTCACTGTCTGCATACTTTCTATAGGTTATAGCACTATGAGTCACAGGGTTGTAGTAAGCTAGTGGCTGTGGTTCATGTCACTCATACTCAGGTGGTGGAGTTGTTGGTTTGATCTTCAGAGTTGTCTGAAGGTATAGGTTGTGTTCTCTAGTCTCTTTGTTGTAGTTGAAGTAATTGGAGGTAAATGCAGGTCAATATTCATACCAATGGTCATTGTTCCAATAAGTCTCATATGTGGTTATGAATTGTTGTAAGTTCATTGGCAAGGTTGGCGGTGTGATCAGGGTTGGCAGAGATCCTTGGCTTGAGGTCATGTTGATGTCAGAGGGATCATTGTCTTCTGCTTTATCTTTGTTAAATTGGATTATGTTGTAGATGTCCTTCATAGCATATCTGACTTGAGGCATTTGCAGGATATGGTCATCAGGGTGTAGGAAGGTTCTGTCTGTGGTCTGGACATATTCTAGATACTTGTGGTTGAGTTCTTGTATTATGTCATCAATTTGGCCATAGGACAGGGTAGCAACCATTTCGCTGGTAGTAACTCGGAGGCAGGGAATAAAGGTGCTGTACTCATAAAAGAGTTCTCTGTGTTTGTGGGCGATGAGCTTCTGGTGTTGAGACATCTGGATAATGTCTGTATCATAGTGGTGTTCGATCATGTCTTCCAGGAGGCAGCTGATCTGGTAGTAGTTTGAGATTTGTCTGATTCAGTGGGCCTCGCTAAGTATGTTCAGAGCATTCTATCAGGCTTTCACAAAGTAGAGAGGTGCTAAGCTATGGATATTCATAAGGAGCAGAGGGGTGTGGCTCAATTGACAATGGCATTCCAAATATTAGTATGGATGTGATTGTAGATCTCAGTAGTCATATTTGTGTATGTTCAGAAGTTGTAATTATTATTTGTTTTAGTTCTCTGTTTCAACATGTCTTGGTGCTCAGTATATATATATTTGGTCCTGATTGGTAAGATTCTGTTTGTATAAGTCTTGTATTCCATGACTTCATATTGACTTAGCTTTGTGCACTGTGACTTCAGTTTGACTCAGCTTCATAATCGAGCAGGTGATTTCCAGATTTGTTCAGAGGTCACATGTGATTTTGGTGGCTTGGAGGTTGTACACTTACACTGGGTCATATGATCTTATTATTGTATATTGTACCTCATTTATTCTATTATACTATGATAGATTCCTAGGCCTTGTAGTGGGTCTCATTTCCTGCATACTTTTTGATAAACCAGTGGGTCATGGCTTGATATTCTGCTAGCCAGGTTGGTGCTGTATTAATAGCAGCTCTAAGGTCTGAGTTTATATTATTTATTACTCAGGTGAAAATTCCTTTGGCTGATTCTCTGAGTTGGGTCTTATAGATGACAACTTTTCTTTCAGAAGTGAGGCTGTAATTCTTTTAATTCCATTAAGAAATTCTCTTGGGTCTTTATCTGAGTATTCTGCAAAGATTGGCCATTTTATTATCACAATCTTTTAGTTCTAGTTCTGATTCTGATATTACTTCTGATTCTGATTCTAATTCTAATTTACTCTCTAAATTATTAGAGGATGGTGTTAGAGATCTTGGACAAGATGGAATAGGTCTGGGTATTCTTGAAGGAACTACTCTTTGGTCTTCTTGTTCTGTGATAACTGGTAAGAGAGGTTCAATATTCTCTTAAGATCTCTAGTCAATAGTACTGTTATCTACAAAGTAGGAAATATCTGTAAAATTCTGAGAATAGTGAACTCTTAAAGAAGGGTCTTAAAATAGTATAATCAGACTACAAAACATCTTTCTCTAGTAATATTCATATTATACAAACTTCTGACAATACTCTCAACATTATTTTTAGAGAAAATATAATAGTAATATGGTAATCAATGAGCATTCTAAGATATATACTAGGTAGAGTGACTCTAGTATATTCAACTGACAGTATGTAAAGAGGAGTCATAACTTAGAGGAGAGCCTTCTAAGTACTCTTACTGGTAGATAAGGAGAAGGAAGAGGAGGAGCTAGTAGACAGGGACTTAGAAGGATGAGCTTTTTTTTTTTTTATAGTCACTTGGACTCCGCCTTTATTACCAGTCTATGAATAAGTATACAACATCACCACCCACTACCCAATCCCCATAGGGGGGCTCCTCCCCACCTTCTCACGAATAAGAATCACCCTATCACCCACTATGCCAACTCTCCCCCCACTCTGGCCACAAATTTTCTCCACTAAGTGGCATCTCTGACCATCCTGCAACCCCCAACCAAGCCACCAGCCTGTTAAGATGTCTTCCATCAGCCTGTGCCACCGCACCAACTGGTCCCCCAAGCCCTGCCTGCTTCCATCCTCAAAGACAAATAACTAGTGACTGGCCAGTCCTACCCAAATAGCCAATGCCCAGCCCAAAGTAATCCACTCCTTCCCTATCCCCCCTACCAATCTTTCCCTCAAGTCCTCCCACCTCTCTCATACTTCATCTCCCCTACACCATACCCCCAAGCATTCCCCAATTGCGCACCAAAATTCCCCCAACACCTCACACTCTCCTAGCCAATGTTCAGGCATCTGTACCCAACCCCCCTCCTGCCCTACATTATGGCACTCCTCACAGTCAAAGCACCCCCCTATGATGAGGTGCCCTGAGCGAAAGTTGAGCATCACATTCCTCTACAGTATGTGCCACCAGATCACCCAGTACTTTGGCGGCATCCACTTTCTCACTGCAGCACTCCAAGTCCAAACACCATGCCAGTCCCACTCTTCGCCGATTCTAACTCCTTGCCAACTGCTAGGCCACAGATCCTGGCCTGGTCCCCTTTGGTATTCCATTCCATCACCTATGTCAAACTCAATTAAAGGGGCGCCACCCAGCAGTATACGATCCCATCTCCACATCGCCGGGCCCCAATCCTCCTCTCCTTCATTCCCCTGCCAACGAATTCCAATGCGGTACACCCCCTCTGCTATCTCCCACCAAAATCCTCTATATTGCAGTTGCTTAGTATCCTGAAGTCCAACTAATACGTTGAGATCCCCAGTTGCACCCCTTGGTGATGTCTGCCTCTCCCAGATTTTCTGCAGCAGAGGGACCCAGCCACCTTCCCTCAATTCTACTGCCCTCTTTAGCCACCATGCTCACAAGCAGCATAAACGTTTTGGGAAGTCAACTAGCCCCAGACCACCTCTTTGCACTGGTAGGGACAAGGTCTCCCAATCAATCTGACTCTGCCTTCCAGCCCAAATTCATCCTTTCGCTGACTTCACCAATCTCTTCACCACCCAAGCTAGGAAGTCCAGATGATATGCCAGGTACCACAACTTTGGCAACCAGTAGACATTCAAAATCGAGACCTGTCCTGCCAGAGAAAAATGTCTACCCCCCCAACTCTGCAGAGCCTCCTCCCAGATTCCAATCCTCTGCTCCCACCAGAGCCTGGGCAGAACTGACCCATAGACTGACAGATAGATGCCCAAGTACCACACTGTTTCACCAGTGGGAACAATTGTTCCTATAACCTCCCCTCCCACCAGACCATTGCCGAGCACTATTGTTTCACACTTATGCCAATTCAACTTCGCTCCCGAGTGCTCCTCATACCACTCCACAGTCTTCTTGAGTTCCTCAATGTCAGCAATCGAACCCAAACCAACCACCATGTCATCTGCAAAGGCCCCAACTTTCCATCCTATGCCAAAAACAGAGAGTCCTTCTATCTTCCACCTAATTCTATCCATAAGGGGTTCCAGAGAAAGAGTGTACAAAATGGGGGACAGTGGGTCCCCCTGGGGCACCCCCCTGCCTAAGGGGAATGCTACCCCTCAATGACCATTGTACATGAGCACAGCCCTACTCCCTTCCAGTAGGTTGACCATCGCTGACTAGAATTGGGATGGAACCCCCATCCTATCCAAAACTTTCACCAGTCAGACTCTTTGCACCCAGTCGTAGGCCTTCTCCTGATCCAAGAAGACTAGATGCCCATCCAGTCCACAGGCTCTTGCCCCTTCAATAACTCCATGTACCCAGGCAGTGCCATCCCTGATGAGCCAACCGCCCACAAATCCCCTCTGCTCCATACCCACAACTTGCTGGGCCACCTTCTGTAGTCTCGCCACCACCACTTTAGTCACCAACTTCCTGTCCATATCAAGTAACATTATCGGCCGCCAGTTCCTCCAATCCTCCTGCCTTCCTTTGTTTTTATATAGTAGCATCACTAGCCCAAGGTCTTGCTCCCCCACCCACCTCCCAGTCTGTAGAATGGAGTCGCACAATGCTGTCATCTCTCCCATCACCCCTGGGACTCCAACCATTTGCTTCCAAAAGTCCCAGGGCAGACCATCCTCTCCAGGTGCCATACCTGGCATTGTTGCAGCGAGAACCTGGTGGATCTCATCTTCCTGTACCGGCATCACCAGGTCATCAAGCCCCTTGACTCGTGGTGGGTGCCAATCCTCCAATGCTCTGTCAATAGTCATGGCATCTGTCCCACCCTCCTTCTCACTCCACAATCCACTCCATCTCTCCTTCAGCGTTCCAAGAATGTCCTGTACATCATGCACCAGTACACCCTTAGAGTCTAACACCTCTTCCCACTATTGCTATACCTGTCTCGCCCTAAGAGCCCTTGTAAGAAACTTGGAAGGCCTCTCCCCTTCCTTCAAATCCTGCCAGTGGAGACATGCTGCCAAACCCTGTACCCTCGCTTCCTCCTCTTCCCGCAGCACCTGTTGTAGTTCCCTGACCTCTATTCTCACCCTCATTAACCTCCAATCATCTTCTCCCTCCAGCATTTTGAACCTCGCCCACTCCTCCAGGAGTCTAGTCAATCTAGTAGAAGCCCAACACACTCTACGCCTCCTCTGCTTCCCAGCCTCCTTGCCAGCCTCACTCCAATAAATCTTGGCCATCTCCTTCAACCTCATTCACTGAACTCCAACTGAGACACCTTTCTGCCACCAATTCTCCACCCTCCGCTGAATGTCTGTAGCCCACCCATCCCACCGGGTCTTGTCATCTAACAAAGAGGAATTGAGGTGCCAATGTCCAGGCCCATCCCCACTTCCCCCAAAATGCCCCTGTTCCAAAAGCCCCCAGTGGTCTGACCATAGATACCATTCTACCTCCAATGACTTCCAAACATCTAGGCCCCAGCAGCTGGCTGTCAGGATCTAGTCGATTCTTGTCCCCAGACCCCCTGCCCAATGTGTATAAACCCTCTTATTCTCCCAGCACTCCCTCCTAGCATCTACCAGTGCACTTAGTCTCTCAACCTCCTCCCAAGCTGCCAGTCCTCCACTCTTGCTCTCAGCACCTCATCCTCCATCTGTTCTATCCAATAGTGTGTCCCGAACCATATTGAAGTCACCCCCAAGCATATCCACCCCAGCCTCTACAAAGTTCCCACTCTCTAGTAAACCTGTCATCCAATCTACCCACTCACCCCGTACTACAGGACAGTAGCAGGAGCCAACAGTAACTGGCTCCCAACCTGCATGAATTCACTCTCCCCAGACTAGTCTCTCCCCCCAGCATCTCACATCCTGTATCTCCCCTCTGCCTTTCCGAACCAAAATTCTAACCTTGCTCTTCCAAATCGCTGCACCTCCCCATTCCTTCATCCACTCTCTCTTATTGAAATCATCCTCACACCTAACATCCTGCAACAGGAAGAGATTGGCCTCCAATCCCTTCATCCAAGAAAAAATGTTTCTACATCGAGTAGCCCCCTGTAACCCATTCACATTTAAAGAAAAAATGTTGGTTGTACTGTTCATAATGAAATATGTTATGTTGTCAATCGATCTCTACTACTCCATGCTCATCTCCTCCTGCGCCGTGTCCAGATTGTGTTCTGCAGCCACCTCCTTCTCTTCCATCCTCTGAGCCTCCAATCCAGCCAGCAGTTCATTCATCTCATCATCTGCCTTCTCCTCAAACTCCTCCTGGTATTCGACGCATGCCTCCTGCCAGAGCCGCAGTCTATGGCGCTTGTTCCAGCAGTACTCAGCCCTCTCTCCTGCAACAACGGCCATCTCTGCCTCCCTCTCCTTATCCATCTCATACCCTTCCTCTGCTAGGTACACTGCAAGAATTTCCACTTTCAATGCCTTCTTCACTCCATCCCCTTGCAGTATTCCTGCCCAGTGCTCATTACTCATCACTCACAAGTCCACCTCCCCCAACTCTTCTGCTGCCAGGTCATTCATCATCTGGCACATCCAAAGTAAGTTCCCCACCTCCTTCCTCCCCGGAGTCGCTGGCCTCCCACTGTCCAATATGGTGGTGTCAGCTCCGACACTCGCAGACTCATCCCACACCTCTGAGATATCCACCAGTTCCTCCTCACCAGCAGCCACCACCTGTCCACCATACACCACCTCCGGAACTCCAAATTGCACCCTCTGGGCCCCTTGCATCTGCACATCCTCTACCACCCTGTTTCAGGAAGCTGGGCCATGCCTAATAAGAGGGGTAGGGGTAGGGGAGCCCTCCCAATCCTCCTCCCAAACCTCCAGCATGCCATCAGCAAATAGATCCTTACTAGTCTTCTTCTCATCCTCCCCTGCCTCCTTCTTGTCCTTCCCCTTCCCCTCGCCCACCCAGATACTTGCTCCGGCACCCCCGGCACCCTTCCCCTCGCTTGCATTCCTCAGTGGCCTGTTGTCCAGATTGGCCAGCAACTCTTTCTGCCTCTTATACCCCTGATCCCTTTCCCACTACTTCTTGTTCACTCGAATCTGCTTTCCATCCACCACCTCCAAGTGCGTCGCCTCTATGAAGGCCGCCTAAGCCTTCGCCCACTTCTCCACAGCACCCTCCAACTCTTCTAGCACTTCTAACAAATCCTCCTCCTCCTCCTCACTTCCCTTCACCCTCGTCACCTTACACAGAATTGCTCCCCAGACCATTGCCAAAGGCCAGTCCCTTGCCTTCCCAGTAGCTTCCTTCCCAGCCAGCCTAATCCGCACATCCACATCCCCAGTCCTGAGTGTAGTCCCTTCCCAGACCCGAAATCTGACATCTACCATCTCTCTATATTCCGCCATGAAGTCCTCAACCCTCTTTCTCATCTCCATTGCTGTCACCATTGGCACTCCTTTCACCAGCAGTTGGACCACCCTAGGATCCCACTTCAGACAGTATGCCATCGGAACACACACCTCTCCAACCACCAATCCAACCTTCAATGCCTCCTCCAATGGTGCCGTCTCCTCAAAACCAACCTCCACTCCCTCTAGTCTCTTCAAAAACTTCACGGATGCAGCCCCTGCCACCTGCTTAGCGATGAGCCCCAATATCATTTTCGCCATCACTGTTAGGCCCCAGAAGCACAGTGTAACCACGAATGCTGAGATCAATTTTTTGAGCAATGGGGCCACCGCCAGACCTATTACACCATCAGCCAAGTCCCCTTGTCATCTAAGCCTCAGCCGCTCAGCCTTGCCATCAGCCATCACATCTGGATTTTTTTCCAGATCGACAGTCCCACCACCATCAGCAGTCACACTCCCCCCAGCTGCTACTCCCCCAGCTCTACTGCTCCCTCCTCCAAGGGCTGCTCTCCCCTGCACCAGCACCTTCTCCTTCTCAGTCTCCTTGCCTCTCCTCAGCCAGCCCTCCAGCCCTGATGCCTGTTGTCTCCCCTTCACTGTCTCCATGAAGCTCACCCTCCCAGATCCAAAGCCTCCACCACCTCCTCCACTCCTTCCATGTCCCCCAGCCAGCAGCCCCCTCATACCCCCCCCCAGGCCTGGACCCCACTCCACCTGCTGCCAGTCGAAAGTGCTTGGGCCACCCTGCCCAGTACGTACTTCAGGTTGCTTGTTGGTCGCTATATTGTTAGTCTCTTTTTGTCAAAAATGATGTTGTAAGTGCTCTCCAAAGGTTGTGTAACCCGAATGGTACTGGAAAGGGATGAGAAGGATGAGCTTTGTTAATAAGATCAAGACAGAGTACCTGGCAACTAGATTGGAAGGGTGGCTACATAAGAGCAAGATAACGGAGGGGACTGCAGTATCTAGTAAGGGGGCCCATAGTAGTGGTGGCAATAGGGCTAAAAGTGTAGAGGCTAGGAGGCATGAGACTACTGATAGTGAAGAGACTACTAATCTAGAAAAAAATCCAGATGTGATAGTTGATGGTAGATCTGGACAGGAGGTGGATATGAGACCTAGAGATCTGGCAGATAATATAATAGGCCTAATGGTAGCACTATTACTTAAGAAATCAAGGTCAGAATTCACCATCACATTGTGCTTTCAGAGCTTAGCAGTTATGATAAAGATGATTCTAAAGCTTCTGATCTAGGAGGTGAAGAGAAGAGGTTAGAAGAGATGGAGGTAGGCTTTGAGAAAGAGAATGTGCCTGCTTTTGAGAGTAATAGAGAAGAGAGTAGTAGTGGGGGGATGGTGATCTCTATAGCTTAGTGCTTATACTGAGACCTCTGAGTAGTATAGTTGATAGTAGTGAATATATCTACAGTATTGAAGGAGGTGGCCTGAGGGTTGATTGTAGATGTTGGATTTTAGATCTAAGAGAACATGAAGTTCAAAATAGAGGATATGGATATCAGAGTATAACTAGTAGATAAGGAGAACATGGAGAAAGTAAGAGGCTGGCCAGTAGTACTCAAGTGAAAACCTATAGAGTATAAAGTCACAAGAGTGAAGAAGATGCCAGAGGAGAAGAAGGACTTGCTAGAGGTATTAGAGAATCCGACATAACCATCTTTCACCAGTACCATTTGGGTGACACAAGACTCAGACAACACTTTCGACAATGTCTACAAGTATTGGTGATATCAAGATGGCGAGCAACAAGCATTCTGGTGAGCGTACTAGGCAGGGGGGCCCCAGTACCTTTGACTGGCAACATGTGGGGGGGGGTCGAGGTGCTGGTCTTGGCATGCCGAGCGCCTCAGTGAGGGGATGTGGAGCTGGTGGGGGGGGCAGAGGAGGAGCAAGGCAACATGGGAGAGAGAGGATGTCCTTCGCGGATAAGGTCAGGATGGGGAAACAGGTGACTGGACTGGATGGCTGGCTGGAGCTAGAGAAGGCGGCAGCTACCTCGAGTGGCAAGGAGGCCTCTCCACTGGGGGGTCAGCGTAGTGGGGCTGGAGGTGTAGTGGCTGGGGCAGTGACTGTTGATGGCAGTGTGACGGGCAATCTGGAAAAAAATCCAGATGTGACGGTTGATGGGGGACCTGGACAGGGGAGCGGCACGAGACCCGGAGATCTGGCTGATGGTGTGACGGGCCTGGTGGCGGCCCCGTTACTCAAAAAATCCCGTTCGGAATTCGCCATCACGCTGTGCTTCCATGGCTTAGCGTTGACGGCAAAGATGGTGCTGGGGCTGCTGGCGAGTGAGGTGAAAGGAGCAGCCTCAGTCAAGTTCTTAAAGAAGTTGGAGGCAGTCGAGGTGGGGTTTGAAGAGGAGGGTCTGCTACTGGAGGTGGTGGAGAAGGGTGTGGTGATTGGAGGGATTTCGGTGCCAATGGCGAGGTGTATGCGTTGGGATCCCCGGGTGGTACATCTGGTGATTGCGGATTTGCCGATGGTGAAGAAGGAGGTGGCGAAGGGACTGGTCACGGATGTGTTGAAGGAGTATGGTGAGGTGGTCGACATTGGGTTCAGGGTGTGGGAGGGGACGGAGCTCAGAACAGGTGATGTGGACGTCCGGTTGAGGTTGTTTGGGACGGAGAATACAGGGAAGGCTAGGGATTGGCCAGTGGCATTGAAGTGGGGCCCGGTGGAGTGCAAGGTTTCGAGGGTGAAAGGGTCTGAGGAAGAGGAGGAGGACCTGCTGGAAGCACTTGAGGATCTCACCGGGGCAGTAGAGAGGAGGCGTAAGGCTTGGATGGCTTACGAGGCTAGGACGGTGGTAGAGGTAATTGAGGGCAAGAAGGTGCGAATGGATAAGGTGCTTTGGGAGAAGGCGAAGGGGAGACAGCTGCAGAAGGATTTGTTGGCCAGTTTGGAGGGGGATAAAAGGGCCGGGGTGGTGGAGGAGGGTACTG
>RBNI01000395.1:0-32166 GCA_003990745.1 Jimgerdemannia flammicorona | reverse complement strand
TAATGGACTCATAGTCCCGCGGATTTTTATTGGAAGGGAACCTAGACTATATAGGCCAAAACACTCCCCCACCACCCACCAAACAATATCCCCTCATTAACCTAGGCTACTAAATTGTCCAGCAGTCCCACCACTCCAGCTATGCCTGTCAAACACCAGCTACATCAACCCCCACAACATCATAGACTAGACTTGTCTGCTCACCAGGGCTGGATCATCATTTACACGTGAGAGCACACCTATGTGTCGGATCTAGCAGCACTGGGACTGAATAAAGAATAGCCCCCCGAACTCCAAAAGAAAGCCCAAGGCAAAGAAAAACCCCCCAACCAACCAATAGAGAGCAAAGTAGATTCAAAGCAGGTGAGTAAAGGACTTAAATGCAGCACCTTCCTCAAAGGACTTACATGCAGCATCTTCCTCAAAGGACTTACACATGGGCTAGGGCCTGAAGAGACCCCACTCCCACTCCCTGAGTCTGTGGGCCTCGATCACATTGCCGTATCAGCTCCTGGTTCTAGTCAGATACTGCCAAATGAGGAAGGTCCCACTCTCCAAGCCTGCGGGCCTCGATCGCGTTGCCACGTCAGCTCCCGGTTCCAGTTGGGTACAGCCAGGATGCCGGCCCCTGCACCACCCCACCCCCCACCAGCCAATCAAAAGGCTCCACCGAAATATTGTCCGCCCCAGCCCCGATGACTGCCCCCAGCCTGGTACCCCACTGGTTCACCATAATCACCCTTCCTCCTATCTGTGATGGCCATCTCCCCTCCCATCCTGACATTACCCGAAAAGTAGTCACCTATGCCAGAACCATGCTCGCTGAAAAGCTTGCCAAAGTCAGAGGGCCCCACTATAGGCACCAAGGACCTGCAGGTAACCTACACTGAGCACTTGACACCCAAGGTCAGCCGACTCCCTATGTAGCCCGAGACATACTGAGACAGCACCTTATTGGTGACAGCAAAAGGAAGAAGGCACCACACCAAAATGGATGCACTCCAGACACAGCCGAAGACACCAGAAACCACAAAAAAGTGGAGAAGACACTGATCTGACACTGATAAAGGGGCAACTCATCATCATTGCCCTCCTCCCACCATGCCCATGCAGGTACAGCAAACCAACCCAAGGTAGAGGGGGTAATAATAGGAGAAAGGGGACTCGAAAGGTTGTCTACCAAACCTTGTGACCGGTAAGGTAGCAGAGAAAGGAGCTGTCTTATATCCATTCTTAGTGAGTTGCATATCTGATAAGAGCTAGAATGTCTTCTCCTAAATCATAGATCTTGAGGGTCCTTCTTTCTGGCTACTTGGTCTGGCTTTTTCAGATCTGACCTCTGGTTATCTCCTCTCTTCAAGGTGTGGATCACAACATTATAGCTGAGATAAATCTTCTAGTATCTGCAGTCTCAGCAGTCTAGGTGTCTTTCATGGTTGCAATATCCCATTGCTCAGAAATACTGTTCCTGGTTATTGATCTCTTGTTGTCTTGGGAATCAGTATCCATCTTGATCATACATAAGTTGGGAAAAGGGAGGCCAAGGGATATACTTCTGTTTAGGTAAAGAGACCTTATCCTCTAAATCAGCTTTGCAACTTAGTGGTAACTTCTTGAATAGTGGTTAATTGTGTAACTGTAGTTGGAAGTTCTAGTCTTTAGGGTCTCTGTCTTTTGTATTGATCCAACAGGTGGCACTGATAGCAGTAGTCTCAGAGAGAGTGGAATACTATTTGATGTAGATATCTTTCTAGCCAGAAAGCTCTTTTTTGGTATGTTTCTTAGTTTGGAATAATGGGAATTGTGCTGAGTCCTTCTTCAATATTCCAGGGATCATTATCTTCAGGTGGTATCCAGCAGGAGTTATCTCAGAAAATGAGTTTGGGGACTTCTTCTTCTTTAGATATATCTTGTTCAGGAATCTCCTGTTCAGTAGCTTATTCTTCCTCAGATAATTCTTGACCCCAGATTGCTTGTACTTCTGTAGCTTCAGCTGCAGGTGTCTCTGGAACATGTCTGCATTTCTTCTTCTTTTTTGTGCACTTAGGGCAGGCTGAACCAGGCAAATTCCTTATTTCAATGATCTTTGAGGAGTGCTTGGAATACTTGTGTCTCTTGAGGCAGATTGGGCATCCTTTGATTTCTCCTGCAATGGCTCTAATGGTAATGGAGATAGTGTTCTTGACCCATACATTGTCTTCTGGCCTATCATCTACCAGATTGATTTGGAGATTGAGTCTGGGATCATTTCTATCTTTGGATTCTTCTTTCTCTTCTATAGTAGACTCTTCACTGCTGGCATATTCTTCTTAGATGGTGACCTTCTTCTTCTTCTTCAATTGCTTATAGCTGGTCACCTTGACTCTATACTTCTTGCCTCGGTAGTCAAACTTGAGTACTTTTTGATCAATATCAATAACTGTATTCATTTCCTTCATCCAGTTGGTGCTAAGAATCATATCATAGGTAACAGCTTCAGTGATAACAGCTTTTGGGATAGAGAACTGAATGTGTCTAAGAGAGATGATGATATTTTGTACTTCTCCAAGGAGTTGAGTTCAGGCTACATCTGCTACTATGATACTGAGGTTGGATAGTCCATCAATGGGCCATTAGAGGGTATCCAAGAATTATTTGGCAATGATACAGATAGCTGCTCCTATATCTATGAGGATTTTCACCTTTTGTCCTCCAATATCACTATGTAAGTAGGTGCTGACATGTCTTTCTGTAGCCTGGATAGGAAGGAGAGCTGGCTCTTGCTGTGGGCTTGGAACTTGGCCAATACTAGACCTGGTAGTTCTCAGTAATTTGTTTCAGACTCCAGATAGTGTCAGTTACAGAAACTGTAGGAGAGGGACTTCCATCTTGGCTTCAGGAATCTTCTGCCAGACTTCATTGTAGATGTCTCTAGGCATGGTCTTCAGGGTGTACTTCTTCTTAGGCTTTGGGGTAGTAGGTTTCCATTCTTTTTGCTCCATTTCTTCATTCTCTAGTAGTAGCTCATTTGTCTTGAGGACAAAAGGTAAGGGAGTCTGAGGAGGTGTTTCTACTTGCTCCTCTTCATATTCTTCATCTTTTTCTTAGACAATTCTTCTGCTGATATTCCTGGATGACCTTCCTGCAGGTTTCTTCTTTTTCTCTGCTGGATAGACTATTTTTCAGATAGTAACCTTGGTAGAGTACAAGTCTAGGTCACTGTAGTCTTCACTGTTGCTTTCTTCTTTAAAGTCTTCCACAGGATCAGCTTCAGTCTTCTTGTACTGAGTTTCATTCCTTTGGTTTGGTGGCTCTGAGTCCCTTTGGTCACTTCTTCTATTGTCATATTCCATGGCATAGTATCCAAATTGTCTATAGTGGAAGCATTGGACTTGGGCTCTGTCTCAGACTGGGTATCTTCTTTCTTCTTACTGGTAGTTCCTGTTATCTTTTGGTAGATAACCTGGGCTCATCTGTGGTGGGTATCCTCTGTTATCTTGATAACTCTGATTTTTATATATAGTAAGTTTTTCAATCTGTCCAACCAATCTGTCCAACTTGGAACTGAGGTCTTGAATTTTACTTCTGTTCTTCTTTCCTTCTTTGGCTGGTCTTCTTTCTTTGGATCTTTCCTGTCCTTGGAGGAGTCCTTGCAGGGCTTTGACCAGAACGTCTTTCTTATCATTCTTCTTGTCATAGTTACTCCAGATAGTTCCTTGTCTGATATCAAAGAATTCTTGGGCTATATCTACTTGCTCTTTAGACCTTCTGATGCCTAGGGTGTAGATATGTTGGGCAATGTTCAGGGGAATTCCATTCATGAAGGATTGGACCTATGATATCTTGATTGGTGGCATTGAACTCAGCTGTATGCATTCTCTTCTGGATTCTTGTAAAGAATGCTCTGGGTGATTCTCCAAGGTTTATCTTCATCTCTATGATAGATTCTTGAGCCTTGTAGTGGGTTTCATTTCCTGTATATTTTTTGACGAGTCAGTGGACCATGGCTATATATTCTAGCTCATAAGATACTGCTGCTTGTATTTATACTATCAGTTCTGAGTGTGGGTTGTTTGCTCTTCAGTAGAAAATTCCTCTGGCTGGTTCTCTGAGCTGGGCCTTGTAGATGGTGATTTTTCTTTCATCTGAGAGATTTTTCAGAGCTGTAATTCCTTCAATTCCATCAAGAAATTATCTAGGATCTTCCTCTGGATATCCTGTAAAGATTGGCAATAAGGTAGTCATTTCATTGTCACTTTCTTCTAATTCTGGTTCTGGTTCAGATTTAGATTCAGATTCTGACTCTGATTCACTTTCTGAACTATTACTAGAGATGGGGGTGCTTGGATATCTTGAGGATGGTGTTCTGGACCTTAGATGAAGTGGAATGAGCCTAGGTATTCTCAAAGGAGCTGCTTCCAGTTCTGCAAGGGCTAGGGGTAAAGGTTCAATGGGTGAGATTGGTGGGACTGCTGTGGGGTATCTGGCTGCAGGATTTCAGGCTTGTGTAATAAGATCTTCTAGTTCTTGGGCAAATTCTTCAAAGTTTCTACCTGTGTTGTCTAGTTGATCTGATTGAGAATTTCAGACTATGCTGGCTTCTGGTTGAGATCCTTCTGATGCTGGATAGTTAGCAAGTCTTTGGGTGATTACTTCTCTTCCTGTCCAAATGCTGGTGATGACTGGTTCTCCTGTAGTGGCAGAAATTGGTGTTGTATCAAATGTATCTAGTTTGACTATGGGTTCTTGTGAGCTGAAAAGTTACATTGATTTTGAAATCTTCCCAGTTGAGTCCCCAAATGTAACATGCCTGACTCAATAGAGGCAAATTACAAGGTTGGGGGTAGATGTAGTTTGGCTTGAGCCCCCAGTTACTTTGTCAAAAGCAACAAAATGTTCTAAGATTCTTGGTATCCTTGCTGGTGTTTAGTGGTATAATAGTCAATCTGGATACAACAGTTGATTTTGTCATGTTTCCTTATTGGGACAGTTCTCTGGATGTGGCAGCGATTTGTGTGGCATGAGTTGGTAATTTAGCAGTTCTCCTTATGCGATTTGTACATGACGATCTTGTGTTGCGCCACAATCTCCAAAAGTATGCGATTTCTGGCAGATAACTCGATTTGGCATGGATTCTCCTGAATCGGCAGCTTACTGGGAATAATACTCAGGTGGCGCGAGTTCTTCTTGGACTGGGCTCACTGGGAATGGGTGAATAACTCGGATGGCATGGATAGTTCGGGTGATGTGGATAATTTGAATAACTCAGATGTCACGGACTCTTCCTGAATCGGCAGCTCTCTGGGAATGAAGATAACTTGAAAATGGCAGATGACGCAGACTCTTCTGAATCGGTGGACTTCTTAAATGACTCGGATTCTCTTCTCCTGGTAAAGTTATGTCAAGACTGGCTTCGTTTGTGCAAACGAATCACTGCGAAGTTGCATCAACAGACTGGCTTTGTGACAAGATGGTGGATTTCTCTTTAGGACAGTGGCTTGTTCCTTTAAGCGGTGGGTTTCTCTTCAAAAGGTGGTGAAGTTCTTCCTTGAACATTGGCAGCAAATCTTTAGGCCTATCTGGCAAGTGAACCAAAAATGTAACAAACTCTTCTTTGTATTGAAAAGTGGACTGAAGTAGGAAAAGGGGACCAATGCTCAATCTTTAGAGACTTCTTTGGTTTGCACTTCAATTTAGACTGAGATTTATTCACTCTTGTCTCTGGGGTATTTTATACAGTTGTGGTTGCTAATGGTTACTATATTGCTAACTATAGATTGCTATCTATAGTAAGTGTTCCTGGATGGTACAGTGTATCCACTGGGTATAGTGTACCCACTTGGTATGGTGTACCCACTTGGTACAGGTAAACATACTGTTTCTGATATCTCTGGCTAATTATACAGATTGGTACAGTAAAGCAGTCTTGGTTACTTAGTGCACTAGATATGGTATATAGCTAATTTATGGATTTGGCAGTATAATTCTATTGCTTGCTGCAATATATGCTTGAATAGTCTCAGTTTTAAGAGTACATCTCCTTGGTGCAACAAGCTCTTTACTACTAAAAAATACTCTTTCAACTAGTGCACTTATTATAGGAATAACTAAATAATCTTAAGTTATATTGCTCAAATTGGAGAAGTCTATCTGGTGTACCTGTAAATTTAAAATATAGAGGATTTTAGAGTTGAAAACTTGAAATGATTCAATGATATTTAGTGAAGATAATTATAGAAATTCTCACCTTTCATCAATCTAAAATACCAGTACTCTATAATAAAACTACCTGATCAGTAGACAGATATATTGTAGCTCATCTATTGAAGATTCTCTTTTTCTTTTTCTACCATAAAGATGCTGCATAAAAGAATTATTGGTATAGTTGTCCAAACTATAGTCTGAGCCTGGTGGAGGTGTGTAGTTTTTCTGATATATATTAGTAATCACTTGCTCTACCTCCTCAATAAATTGCTTTTTTCAGCCTTGATCTTTATGATATTGAAGCTTTAATCATAGATCTAAAACTGATCAGATATCTAAATTGTAATCAGAATGATGAAACTTCTTATTTTAATTTATAAAAAGTAATATTTGACTCACTAGTACTTATGGAAAATACAAAGCACTAGTTTTTGAGTAATATTTTTTGAGCTTCTTTAGAGCTGCATCAATAGCTTACTTTTGTCTCAAGAGAGATGAATGATTATTCTCTAATGAGTCTAATAGTTCCTCAAGTTGATCAATCAAGATATTGTATACTGGAATTGTGGAATATATTATAGAAAACTTTTGCTAAACAACTTCTTTTGTATATTTATTAAAATACTAGAGTAAAATAAAAAGTAAAAATATAAAAAGAGATGAGTAAAATAATACTAAATCAGCAAAAATACTAATAAGTTCTCCTCTACTCACTTGCAAAACTTTAATAACTTTTCTTAATTTCTCCCACTCACTCTCCTCAATTACCATATCTCACATTTCTCTGTCTGCAGCAGTGGTAGAATCTAGTGCCTGAATTATATTTGAATAAGTTAATTTAATTAATAAGTCTGATACTATTCTTCAATATTATTATTAGTAACCTATTACAATAAGTATTAATGTATGTTCAATTATTATAAATGTCAAGTTCCAATATGTACTAATATTCAAAATAAGTTCTTTTGGAGCAATATTAATTGCTTTATATTATTTAGTAAGTTTTTTTCAATATAGTAGTGATGATCAGATTGTAATGATCAATTTGTATAACTTTGAAATAATATTAGAGCTTGTACCAATTTCACTCTAATTATCAAAGAGTTGTGTAAGATAATCTTGAGCAGCAAGATTCAAAACATGGGCCTGATACTATATATGATTGTTATCTGTATCAAAGATTATATTTTCTTATTGAAGTTTAGTTATCAAAATATAGAGAAATGTAATATTATTGGAGGCATTATCCATTATTATGGTCAATATATATTTCAAAATTTTGATATATAAAATTACACAAAAAGCAGTTAATAATTAAAAGTAAAAAATATATTTTTTTCTTTTCATCCTCCTTTAACATCAGTTTAAAAATAAAAACTCCTATACTTTAGTTATAACTCTAAGCTCTTAAATATAGTTTATGACTACTTCTGTAATATTTTCTCCAGAATGAGGACTCTCAAGCTTCACAAAGTCAAGAGTGAGAGTTTGAAGCTATCAATTAGTATCAATTCAATGTTCAGTAATATCAAGAAATGAAATAATATTTAGAGATATATATCTAGATATTAATTATAAATGAAATTTTACCCCTTATACTCTGTAGTAAAATTTGAAATATAGTTAGCAATCATATTTGATTCAATGATATATATCTCTAATATTACTGATAATAATCTAAATACTTTTACCTGAAGTTTTTGATAGAGATTATTATACTTTTTTTTATAGGCCCCTATAATATCATTATGAATAGTATCAGTACTTGAGGTATATAAATCAAGCTTGATAAAACCAAAGAGACTTCATAATGAAGCACTCACAATAGCTATAAATAGTTAGTCTTTACATATAATCTAATGAATAAGTTGATTTTGAAACTTTGATATAAAATATAGCTAAATTGTTTTTCTGAAAAAAAGAAGAAAAAACTTAAGAGGTATAAAAGATATATTTTTGAATTTATACTAATATAAGAGAGAGATCATATCTTACTATAGCTGGAATATTAATTTTATTTAATACTATATTCAATTCTATTTTATCTAAATATTGAGCTTTTATATATTTATCATATTTGTAGTAGAGCTACTATGTATCTTGTACTTCTATCTGTATTTTAAAAATTTTACACATATATCAAACAAACTATAAATATATCTAAAGTATTATAAGTTTTACTTTTTTTTAAAAAAAAAAAAAAAAATTACCCATAATACTTATAAGTGACTTTATTTTCACCAGTCTTAGTATAATGTTATCAGACTTTAAAATGAGGAGTATAGCATGAAATGTTATTTACAGAAGATTGAATATTATTTATAGAAGTCTGACTTGAAGTATCATCAGTACTGTAAAATATTAATAACTAGTCTATTGATATTGATATAGTATATACATGTATTTATATATATATATTTTGCTCATATATTCTTTTATTTATATATTTTGATAAATTATATAATAGGTTTACATTTGAGATTTGAATCAAGTAGTTTGAGTTAAGTGATTTGAATTCAATAATTCAAATCTAGAGATTTGAATCTAGTGATTTGAATCTGATAATACAAATCTAGTAATTCAAATCTAGTAATTCAAATCAGCAATTCAAAGATTCAAATCAGAGTAGTCACAATTTGAACTAATTCAAATTAATTATGTTATAAATTCAAATTGATTTGAATTAATCATATGATGAATTTAGATCAGTTTCAATCAGAAACAGTTACAATTCAAATTGATTTGAATTAATTATATGATGAATTTGGATCAGTTTCAATCAGGAACAGTCACAATTCAAATTGATTTAAATTAATCATATGATGAATTTGGATCAGTTTCAATTAGAAACAGTCATAATTCAAATTGATTTGAATTTATTATATGATGAATTTGGATCAGTCTCAATCAGGAATAGTTATAATTCAAATCAATTCAAACTAACTCATTTGGAGCACTAATGATGATAAAGTTATATTACTTATAAGAAGACTTCTGAATATATATAATATTATTATTGCAGCTATATATGAGAGCAGCAGACTTACAAACTATACCCATATGATAATAAGTCTCATAAATGAGGAAATATATATTATGAGAATAGTAGCAACAATAATAAAAATATCTTCTACAGGTCTCATAGATGTGGTAGTGCCAAATAAGACCAAAAGTATAAACAACAATAAGACTAATGAACCCAAACTCAAAATCAATATAATAACCAGTCTAGTCAATCAACTAAGTATAATAATTACTATGAATACTGTGGCAAGTATAGATACAGAAAGTACAATTATTATTACTGAGAAAATAACAAGAAGAGTGGTGAAAATAAGTATAAAAAAAGCCAGTTTAGGTATAGAAAGAATTATTGAGACAAAGAGAAGTATAATAATATAAATACTGCTAAAATAGATAATAACTATAGTATGTTTTTTATATTAGCAATATATATAGATAACTATATTTCTACCATCAAATCCACCAGTACATCATCTACAAATCCTGGTCAGTAAAATACTTTTCACTTAATGAAAAGTAATAATGAAGTCAGCCATATATCTGACAAATATGCTACAAATATAGCTAATAACAATGATGTCTGGCTCATAGATTCTGGAGCTATATAATATATGATACCATATATGGAATAGTTCTCTATATAGGAGACTTTTGAATACTCTATATTTATCAAACAAGGTGATAACAATGTTATCTAGACTTAAAGAAAAGGAAATATAGGGATGCATTTCTATAACAATGTTATAGAATCTACTAGCATCTTTCTAGATATACTATATACTCCAGAAATCAGTAAAAATCTTTTTTTGATAGGCAAAATGATATTCTACTACAATAAAGAGATATATATATACTCAAAGAGCACAATCATATATAATTTAGATAACAATGAGCTGATGACAGCCTCATAACATAGTAATCTTTATATGATCAATAGAACACTGAATGGAAATAGTATAAAAGTCTCTATATACAATAACTATATCCAATATATCTAATATATGGCATTAATATTCAGAACATATCAGTAAATCAAATCTTTAAAGAATGATCTGAAGTGGCTCAGTAAATAGATTACTAATATATATACATCTAGAGGATGACTTTTGCAAGATATGTATGGAAAACAAAATATCTTGACAACTATTCAATAAATGATTAAAGTATATATCTAGGATTCTTAACCTTATATATACAGATATATGCAGGCCAATATATATGCTATCTCATTTGGGAAAAAAGTATTTTATCATATTTATTAATAATTATACATATAAGATATATATATATTTCTTATCAATAAAGAGCAAAGTTTTAGATAAATTTAAAGAATTCAAAGTGATCATCAAGAATGAGACAGAAAATAGAGTATATTAATATTATATATAATTAGATAATAGATATAAATATATCAATAATATATTCAAGCAGTTCCTGAAAAAATATAATATATAATATAAAATGATAGCTCCTTATATACTTTAGCAGAATGATATAGTCAAGTGATTTAATCATATAATTATTCAAATAGCTCAAATGATGATCAATGCTATTGGATAATTATATTCTTATTAGGCTGAAGCCATTAACATATGTAGTGGTATATATATATACATAATTAGTTCATATCTCAAGTACTTAGCAAGGAATCTAGTAATAATAATAAGTATAAGAATGATGATTTTGTTCTGAAGAATTATAGAGCAGATCTAAGCCAAATGTATTCTATCTATATATATTCAGATATGATATATATATCCTCAACAAAAGCAATACCAATCAGTACAAATTCAAGCTAAAAGCTAGTAAGCATATATTTCTTGAGTATTCTAGCAAGGTGTATAGACTCTGAAATCTATATCAGCATATATAGTTATTTCATATGATATATAGTTTTGAGAAAAAAGAGAAAATGGTTGGAAAATCTATATGGATATACTTATTACAACATATATATCTATATCTCAGTTAGTGCAAATATAGCAACTAAATTAACCAATACTAATCTCACTAATAGTTAATTAAAATTATTTTCAACTGCTATCTATATCTGAACCTGAATCTGAGCCAAAGATCACTAAGATCAAAGATAATGATAATGACAAACTCTCAAGTGATAAAGAATCCTCTAAAAAAAATAAGTAAAGATATTCTAACATTTTCTAAAAAACTTGTTCAGAAATAGAAAGTTATTGAGATATATCAGCAAACTCTAAATAATAGTAACAACAGAACTATATAAGCTATACTGAAGCATTTGAATGCAAATATATCATAACATCTTCCTGCAAGCTAAGTATCTATGAGGAGGCTGTAACCAGCTCTGATAATGAAGGGATCCCAAAAGGGATAGCACGTTAAAGACAAGTTGCATCGATTACCTAACTAGGAAATCTCAATTGTATATATATTCGAGACAAATAGTCAATCCCTATCGCTGTCACTTTCGCTTCGCTTATGCTGTCACTTCAAACGCATAGATACTACTTCGCAATTTCACAGACTTTGCTCACTAATACACGTCTCTCATTGCTCATACCTCTACCCTGCCATTAATGCCTCATTTGCCGGGCTGCCGGTGACCAATTCCCTGGCCGCCACTCTACTGGGTCTGGTGGTTGTCCTTTGTTAAGGGACCTCACGGCCATCCTCCATGTCATTGATACATTCTCTGAGGTAGGAAGCGAAACTGAAGTGGCGAGACTTCACCATCTGCAGGAGCGCTGTTCTACTCTCAGTGAAGCAGCTACGGCAACTCCCTCTGCCCTTACACTGGCATTGGACCCCATGCCCTGCCCACCAGATGGCAACCTCACGGCTTACGTCACACAGCAAGACCAGGTCATCACTTGTCTTCGGCGCTGCTTGGACAAATCCCAGGGGCCGGACTTCCCCCCTGTCGATCCTTCCTCAGATCTTGATGTCCTCACCAACCCCTCACCCCGGGTGTCCTATTCTCAGGGCCCACCTCCTTCCGCCCCCCGACCGGGCAGTTTCACAGTGCCGGTCTCCGCTTTCGGTGTTAATTTACCACCTACTTCCATTCCCGGCATGAATGTCTTAGGCTGGAGTGCTTTGGCTCCTGTTTCGGTTCCTGTTTCGGTTCCTGTTTTGGTCTCGGTTCCAGTGCCTGCATTGGTTCCTGTTTTGGTTCCAGTTGTTCCTCTCCTATCTATTTCGGCTACAGGTGTATCCACGATACCATTTACGGAGTTCTTCGTGCCGCAGACCCCCCCTGAACGTGTACACTGACATATGGCCCACACATCTGGTCACCCAGCCTCAGGGCCTTTACCTCATTTCGCTCAGGGCCCAGGACCGATGCACTGGCCAGACATACCCGCAGTTCCGCCCTCTGGCTTCGATGGTGTCTGGCTATCGGTTAACTTTTCTGGAGGTGGCCCTGCTTCCCCACCTGGCCCACTGGGGCCACCTGCGGTGACGACACTTCCCTTGCCCCCACCAACTCCCTCAGACCTCATCCGCTTGCATTCGGACTTTCAATGGGAGGCCCTCCTTGATTATCACCTCGAATTCCATGCTTGGTGAATTGCGGCCCCTCTCTCTCGATCAACCTGCACTGTCTGGGCTATACGCGATGGGGAGCTTATGTCCCTATACCTACTCCCTCGCCTACGGCACTATGCGGTGCCCTCTTTAGGGCCTTCCCAACCAACAAAACGTCCTCAGTCCCCTACTACAGTGCCACCCCCATCCAAGAATGCCTGCCGGGCATATAACCGCATCCTTCACAATAGTGTCATTGACCCGAATGCTAAGGGATACACACGCGACCCTTGCCCTTATGTCTACAGGTGTTCCCATTGTTCTCAAGAACATGGAGCTTTTACTTACTCCTTATAGGATGCACCTGGGGGGATGGTTGACCCCCCTGTATTGGTTGTGGTGTCCTCCCCCCCTGCCCCCTTGGCCCCCTAATACCTCCTTTTCCTTTCCACTCTCTGGTCCACACTCTTCCATCCAACATATCCTGAACATTTTCCCTCTTCCCCACTTTCCTCTCCGGGCCGATGTCTGGGCGTCCACATTTTGTGAATTTCCGGACCGGCGCCTCCTGACAATCGTCCGTTTTGCTCTCCAACACGGGGTCCGGATTGGCTTCACAGGCCCTTGCCAGCCCCAAACCTGTCGCAACCTGCCCTCTGCTCACAAATTTCCCCAGGCTATCATGGATGACATCTCCACTGAAGTTGCTGCCAGCCAGGTCACTGGCCCATTCCTTCACCCCCCCTTTGCCAACTTCAAGGCTTCCCCACTGGGTTCTATCACCAAAAGAGGGTCTTCACGTCGACGCCGGATACATCACTTGTCTTGGCCATCAGGGACCTCTATCAATGATGGTATTTCTCCAGAAGACTTCTCCCTAACATACACTGCCTTTGACCAGGCTCTGGACATCATATGATGGCTGGGGTGGGGCGCTCTTCTTTTCAAAGTTGACCTGGCAGATGCCTTTCGGCATATTCCAGTCCATCCAGCTGACTGGGAATTGCTCGGCTTCCACTGGCGCGGCCTCTTTTATTTCAATCAATTTCTCCCCTTTGGCTTGTGCTCCTCTCCCTTTCTCTATAATGTGTTCGCGGAGATGTTGGAATGGCTGGCCAAATGCCATGGCTTAGCAGACATAGTCTGCTATGTCGACGATTTCCTGGGTGCCTGTACACCTGCTCAGTAGGCATCGTCACTCCTCCATCTCCTGCTATCCACTTGCTGGGCCATTGGTTTTTCTGTCCGAGATGACAAGGTCGAGGGTCCTGCCATGACACTCCCTTTTCTGGGAATTGAAATCGACATGCTCGCCATGGAGGCCCGTCTTCCAGAGGTGAAACTCCAGATGATTCTGGCCTCCATCTCTCAGCTCATGCGGAGACCTACTGCAACCAAACATGACGTACTGTCCCTGGTGGGGTCCCTGGCTTTTGCTTGCCAGGTGATTCCCCAGGGTCAGCCATTTCTTCGCTGACTCATCGATATTACCTCTGGCACTCCCCTTTTGGACCACCACATTAATCTCTCTGCTGATGTTCATGCAGATCTACAGTGGTGGTTATGGTTCCTCTCTTGCTGGAATGGGGTCGCTATCATCCAGTCTATGGAGGACATCACGGATGATTGGTTTGGGACCGATGCCAGTGGCATATTGGGTTTCGCCGCCTTCTTCGATGGCGCATGGTTTTCAGTCCCATGGTCTACAACTGACTTTGCCCAGGAAGATATTCAATTCAAAGAACTATTTGTAGTGGTCATCGCAGCTGCCACCTGGGGCTCCCGTTGGTGGTTTCGCCATGTTCACGTCCATGTTGACAATCAGGCGGTGGTTGCCTGCATTAATTCTGGCACTTCCCACAGCCCCAAACTTCTGGAGCTGTTACGGTATCTGCTTTTCCTCGGCGCCCAGCACTCCTTTCAACTTTGGGTATCTTATATTCCTTCCCACCAGAATGCTATCGCTGATGCTCTTTCCCATCTTGATCTCCCTCGTTTCCACTCCCTTGCCCCCCATGCTGAACAGGTCCCAATGATACCTGGCTCTCTCTCCACACCCATCTTCCGCCCCTCGCTGCTTTCTTCCTATGGTTCGGCTTGGTGGACTCTACACGACAGTCATATAGTGTAGACCAATGCAGCTTCCATGAGTTCTGTGCCCTCAACTGCCTCTACAACAGTGACGGGTCCATCTTGCCTACCCCGGAACAACACTTGATCCAGTGGGTGTGCTCTCTTGCCATCCGACATCTCTGCCACTCCACTATCAAATCATATCTGTATGCGGTCCACTCTCTGCATATTGACGCGGGCTTTCCTGACCCCCTCGTGGGCCTACTTCAACTTCCCTGCGTTCTATGGGGCATCAAACGTTGGCTTAGTGAGCCACCTTCTCGGCCCCGCCTTCCCATCACCATCTCCATCCTGTCCCGGATCCTCCCTTTGTTGGATCTGGCAATGGCGGATCAATTGAACCTGGCTGCCGCTATTACACTTGCATACTTTGGCTTCCTCCGGTCTGGCGAATTCACCTGGGGCCCCTCTTTTGACCCCCGAATCCACCTCTCTCGCTCTTCGGTGCAATTCTTGCCTTCTATATCCCACCCTACATATGTCACCCTCACAATCCCTTCCTCCAAAACTGACCCCTTTCGGAAGGGGGCTACCCTGTATATCGTGTAGGCACCAGCAGGTGCACCTTGTGCCGTCCTCCTTCTCCGGACCTTGTTTCTTCGGCACCCCACCCCCCCACTGTCTCCTCTTTTCTACCGGTCTAATGGTATGTCTTTTAGTCATGATTGGCTCCTCCTTGGCCTCCGGCCCCTTCTTACCGCCATCGGTCTCGTGGCCTCCGCATTTGCCGGGCATAGCTTTCACATTGGGGCAGCTACGGATGCTGCTGAAGCTGGCTTCTCTGACTACGAAATTCAAATCCTTGGGCGATGGCGTAGCGACGCCTATAGACTCTACATTCGGATGCTGACCTCCTGCATCCTTTCGCTGACAACATCTTTGGCAGCTCATAATACAACAAGTAGGCAAAGCCCCTCAATAACATCACACAGGGACCCTCAACCACGGACCGGTGCATAAATACTTACGCGGCACCTATGCACCATGCAGGCTCTCAACTACCACACAGAGACCCTTGACCACAGACCAGCACTTAGACACTCAGGCCGTGCCTACGCCCCATGTAGACCCTTGGTAGATAATACAAGGACCTTCGACCACGGACCGGCGCATAGACACTGATGCCGTGCCTATGCCCTGTGCAGGTCTCTCAACTGTCACACAGGGGCCCCCGACCACGGACCAGCATGAAGACACGTATGCCATGCCTATGCCCCGTGCAGGCCCCTCAACAACGTCATACAGAGACCCTCGACCATGGACCGATGCATAAATACTTATGCGGCACCTACGCACCGTGCAGGCCCTCAACTACCACACAGAGACCCTCGACCACAGACTGGCACTTAGACACTCAGGCCGTGCCTACACCTCATGTAGACCCTTGGTAGATAATACAAGGACCTTCATCCATGGACTGGCGCATAGACACTGACGCCGTGCCTACACCCTGTGCAGGTCTCTCAACTGTCACACAGGGGCCCCTGACCACAGACTGGCGCGAAGACACGTATGCTGCGCCTATGCCCCGTGCAGGCCCCTCGACGCTTCGGGCAAGCCCCCTCGCCTACAACAATATAAATACCTCCTTGGGCCAGGTTCTTAGCGAACTGACCAATGTATCGCATTCGAGATGTTCTTCCTCATGCAAGCATTTGCCCAAAATATAAAAGATCTATTCACATACATTGGATAAGGGGAGTCGGTTGGCAGGCGTAAGCTAGAATAAGTGAAAGGGATTTAATAAAGAGATCCCAAAAGGGATAGTGCATTAAAGATAAGTCGCATCGATTACCTAACTAGGAAATCCCAATTGTATATATATTCGAGACAAATAGTCAACCCCTATTGCTGTCACTTTCGCTTCACTACGCTGTCGCTTCAAATGCATAGACACTACTTTGCAATTTCACACCCTCCCACCTCCCTCTGGTACACTCCTTATCAGGTTCTTAGCGAACTGACCAATGCATCACATTTGAGATGTTCTTCCTCATGCAAGCATTTGCCCAAAATATAAAAGATCTATTCACATACATTAGATAAGGGGAGTCGGTTGGCGGGTGTAAGCTAGAATAAGCGAAAGGGATTTAACAAGAAATAGGAATGATTCATAGATGAAGAATATAATTTATTTATCTAGAATAGTACATGGAATTTAGTACCACTTCTGCCAAATTACTAAATGATTGAATCAAAGTAGTTCTATAAAATCAAGCATAAGAGTGATGGAAGCATAGAGTAATATAAATCTTATTTCATTATTAAGAGTCATTCATAAGATTATAGCATAGACTATGATAAGATATTTTTATCTAAATTTAAGCTTACTTTGCTTAGAATACTCCTTACAATCAATATGCTATATAATCTTGCAATCTATCAAATAGATATAAAGACAGTATTCCTGAATAATGATATAGATACTGAACTCTATATCTATCAACTACAAGGATATGAAAATGGTAAGCTTATATACAAATTATATAAGAGATTATATAGTATCAAACAAGCAGTATAATTATAGAATAAAAGGATTGACAAATATCTCTTTGATGATAGATTCATATGTTGTGAAGCAGACAATTACATATATGTCCAATATTATAATAATAGTACTGTAATATTCATTAGCATTTCGGTTGATAATATAATCATCATTACTAGTAAGATCAGACTTAATAGCATCAAAGAAGCCCTATATCAAGAGTTTAAGATAACAGATATAGGTGATACATTCTTCCTTTTGGAGATATCTATTATATGTGACAGAAATGCATATATCATAAATCTCTCACAAGTGACATATGTATACTCAAACATTTCTTAAACATTTCAATATCAATGAATATAAACCTGTTGGCACTCTTATAAATACTTTTGTAAAGTTAAGAAAGCCAAATACTATATCTGAGAATTATGACAATATACTCACTAAAAATAGCTCTAAAGATAATAATATTCTCTATTAGTAAGTGATCAGTACCCTTATATATCTCATATTAGAAATAAGGCACAATATATCATATACTATAAATAAGGTGGTATGATATTCCTCTTAATATGATAATTCAAATTAAAGTACTATCAATAAAATTTCCAGATACTTAAAGAGATCAGTATACTATATACTTACTTTGGGTAGTAGTGATATTAGATTAAGCAGGAGTAATAATAAGAGAAATAATATCTGGCTATCTAGTACATATGACACCAATTGGGCAGATAATCTAGGTGACTACTAATCTATAACTAGGTACCTCTTCCATATCAGTAAAAATGACAAAGGAGTCATATTATAGCAAATATTCAAATAATCATCTATGGTAATATCATCAATACAGACAGAGTACCAGATATTGTCATTGAGTCATTTGGCTCAACAAACTGTTAAAAGAACTTGGATTTGCTCAAATATAGAGCACTATGCCATATCAGGATAATAGTCTATGATTGTACTTACCAAAAATTCAGTATATTATAATAAAATGTAATATATAATATATAGTATTATTTTATATAGAAATATGTAGAAAACAATGCTATTTACTTAGAATATATCTCTATAAAGTATATAATTACTGATTCACTTGGAATATATCTACATAAAGTATATAATTACTGATTCACTTATAAAAGCCCTTCCAAAGCTGAAGTTTGAGCAATATATTAATAGAGTGAGTCTTATGAGTAATATGCTAATATTCAGATGATTTTGGAATATTTTTTAGGCTGTAAAAAGCCCCTCTTACTATATGATATATTTTACATCTATATTGATTATATATCCCATCTGTGAGTAGATTATATAAATTATATATATTGTTTTTTTTTTTTGGATATTTTAGATATATTTTAGAATACTTTTTGACCTGTGAAAATTAGATATAGGATTATATATAATTCTACTTTTGTAAATATTTTATCATTTTTTTTTTTTTAATCTAGTTTATATTCTTTTTGTATTACATATCTTATTTATTGGAAGTATTGAGATGGCAACTTGATATATTAGTATATAACTTATGTTATTTCATCAGTTTTATATCATTTATCAATAATGTATAAAATATATAACCTATACAACTTGAATAAAAATACCTCTCTTTATAACAATATTCTATATATTTATAAATATAAAAGATAGCTATAAATAATAGTGACTATTGTAGAAAGTAATAGTATGATTAAGGTGATAATAGCCTTTCTCTCCTATCTTATTCATTATTGTCCAAAAATCCAATATTAGCCAAAGTATATGACCTTGTTCAAGATCAATACAAACTCTTAATTAGATTGTTATCTTCTTAACTCCTCCTAATTATTCTATACTCTGAAATATCCATATACTTTTTTGATAGTATAATTGTATAGTTGTTGCAGATTCTAAATAAAAACCTCAAAACTAAATTTGTTTCTCTTTCTGTTTATATGTATATAAGTAACTTACAAAATTATTACTACTCTTGATATCAGTTCAGTAAAAATAGAGCATAAGTATAACTACAGATATAATATTATTACAATGTCTTAATTATTGAATCCAATTTATTTTTCTTCAATCAGTAACTATTACAGAAAGAACTACATTTAGAAATTTATTATAACATTCTAATAGGTGTCTGGAAAGTTATAATACTATGTTTTCATCTATAATTTTATAAAATAGTAGTAATTGTATAGTATTTGCCTACTTATCTATTTTCTCTTTGTTTTTATCTAGTATTTATCATTTGCTACATTCTTGATAGCAATTATTTTATATAATTATAATATCTATAATTAAAATATATATATATAAAGTATTATATTTATCTGAGTAGAATTGGACAGAAACAAGAAGTATATTTGAATATAATTTCGAGAGCTCTAAGATAGTTTAAAACTATAGCAAAATTATATCTTTCTCTATTATCATTCATATCATACAACTTTATAACTTATATTTAAGAAGTTTATTAGAAAAAGATACTAGTAATATAATGATAAATAAGAGATCTAATAAGTATACTAGATTAGATAGACCTGAGATATTTAGCTAGCAATATATCAGAAGGAACTATGGTATAGAGATAGAGTTATTTGATAATACTAGCAGCTAGACAAGAGTTGGTAGAGGTCAATAGCTGAGATCAATTAGTAGAGAGTTAGACCAAATAAGCTTTATAAAGAAGATGAAGATAGAGTATAGGCCTAGAGATACTAGAGGTGGCCAGTAGAAGTAGAAGAAGAAATTGAATACTGAGAGAGCCAAAGAGATAGTAGATATAGAAGCTAAAGAGATACTATTAAATAGGACAGATATAGGAGCTGGGGGGATACTGCTAAGCAGAGTAGATATAGGGGCTGGAGATATTATCACTGGAGACTAAGAAGTAACTACTAATAGTAGTGTGACAGGGGATCTGAAAAAAAAATCTAGATATAACTACTAATAGTGAGATTGAGTAGGCAGAGTATATAGAGAAGAGAGATCTAGTAGATAGTATAATAGATCTAGTAATAGCTCTATTACTCAAAAAGTCAATATTTAAGTTTCTTATCACTTTGTACTTCTGGAGACTAATAGTGATGGCTAAGATAGTCTTGAGTCTAATTTTAAACCAGATGGCTGAAGTAGTCTTAGTGAAGTTCTCTATAGGTTAGAGGAAGTTAAGATGAGGTTTGAGAAGGTAGAGATATTAGAGGAGACTTTGAGAACTGAATTGTCAGTTGAAAAAGTAGTAGTCCTGATGGCTCAGTATCTGAGATAGAATCTGAGAGTAATATAGCTTTTAGTAAAAGAGATATCTATAGTGAAAATGATTAAGATAAGAAAGAGAGTGAAGGAGGTTATAGGAAAGTATAATAAGATTATGAATATTGAATTTCAGATATGAGAGGGAACTTTATTCTAAATAAGAGAAATAGATATTCAGCTCTGACTTATAGAGAAGAAGGCTATCAGGAAGACTAAGAACTGGCCTTTAGTACTGATGTAGGATGTCTTTATTTATAAGATAACAAGGGTGAAAAAGATTGAGAAGGAAAGCTGGAGGCCCTAGAGAAATATAGTAAGATAGTAGAGTATAGAGTAGTAGTGTGGTGGGCTTATGTGACATCAACAAACTTAGAGATAGTAAATGGAAAGTAGATTTATATAGATAAGATAATGTGGGAGAAGGCCCAGGAGATTAAAAAGCACTAAGACCTACTGGTAGATCTAAAGGAGAGAATGATGACTGAGGTTAGAGAGGATTCAGATAGAGTGAAAGCAAGTAATTGGGCTGATGATAGAGCAGGAGAGAAAGAAGAGAATATGATAGAGAGCTGAGAGGTGAGGAGTTAGTAGTTCTATAATAATAGTATACTCAAGGAATGGAAGAAGGAGAAGAATTATGAGGTATAGACCAGTGCTCAGAAAAGAAGAGTTACATATAAGAGATATAGAGATGAGGGGTATATATAGAGTCTAGTTTAGTATACTTTATTTAGCAAGAGAGGACAGGTGGTTGGAGTAGAGAAGGATGAGCTATATGATATTTCTGAGAAGAAGTGAGATATGTCTACTAGTATTGGTGCAGATACTATACTGCTGACAAAAGAGAGGTCTGTGACTCTGAGAGGGAAATATATTAGTAATATATAGCAATAGTGAAGAATAATGTTTATCAGCTGACTACAGAGGAGCTGAGGGAGTTAGACTTATATATTGTTAGTGAGGAGTACTGAATAAGAATATTAAGAGTTAATAGAGTGATAGAGAAGCTAAAGACTGAGGTTTTGGCTGTCTTTTTGGAGAAGGAAGGTTATGAGATAGATGTGGCAAGAGAGGCAGAATTAGCAGTAGTTGCTGGAGAGTATACTGCTTTTTGTAGAATCAGAGACATAGACTGAAGCTCTGGCAGGAAGTATATGAGGAGTATAAGGAGGAGATAGAGGTGAAGGATGATAAGAACATTGCTGAGATATTGGCTAGATTAAATACTAAGAAGGTTAAGAAGGAGGAGGCAATTGCAGAGTATAGTCTAGACTTGGCTCAAAAGGAGAAGTAGGAGGAGAGAGCATAATGGGAGCCAGGGGAGGACCAGAAGGATCTGTGAGAGTGGTAAAGCCCAAGCCAAGGTTGAAGGAGATGGTGAGAAAGTAGGATAAAGATATGTAGAAGGCAGAAAATAAGGATGAATAAAGAACTAAGTGGAAATTGTATCAACCATTTATTACTATACAAAAGTACAGTTCTTATATATAAAATATAATGTCCTAAAAGAGAAGACATACTACAATATAGAGTTAATCAAATTAGGAACCACATAATAGTCAGAGATAAGTAGAGAGCCAATCCTAGTTATAGAATAAAAATCACAAACAAATACAAACAAAACAAATTTAAATTGAGATTAAAAAACATCCTGGCCCCCTCTGGGATCTTATACTCACTTCAGGGTCTTGGTCTTTGCTCTGCTCTCCTCTGCTATCTTCAGCTGCTTGGCTTTGTCTTGGGCTTACTGTGGCTCACTCTACTTGACCTCATCCCTTACTCATACTCACTCCTCCAGGGTCTGCAGATGTTTTTTAATCTCAATTTGGATTTGTTTTATTTGTATTTATTTGTGATTTTTATCCTGCAACTGGGATTGACTCTCTCTTTATCTCTGACTGTCATATGGTTTCTAATTTAGTTAACTCTATATTGTGACATATCTTTCCTTTTGAAAATATCATATATTATATAAGAACTGTGCTTTTGCATGGCAATAAACAATTGATACAATTTCTACTTAGTTCTTTATTCATTCTTATTCTTATCTTCTATATATCTTTGTCTCACTTCCCTACTGTCTCTTTTGATCTTGGCTCAGGCTTTGCCCCTCTTGCCAGTCCTTCCAGCCCTCCCCTGGCTCCTATTGTGCCCTCTCCTCCTACTGCTACTGCTTCTACCTCTGGGACCCCTTCTGCTGATATAGCTATAGAAGATACTCTTTCTGTTTTCCCCTCCACCTGTTTCTCTCCTGTTAACATCTTGTTTGATATCTATATATCTTCTGCCATCCTCTCTCTCTCTCTCAACCTTTGCTTGTCAGGCTATCCACATCTTGCTCAGTTCTGCTCAGTCCATACTCTCTCCTCTAAAGAGGCTCACCTTTGATATAACATCAATACCATAGTTTCTCCTACTATCAAATTCTCTGTCCTCTCTGAGAAATATCACTAAGCCTTCTCTGAGGAGGTCCACCAAGCTTCAATCAATACCAAGACCACTGTCACCAATATAGTATGTAATGCTACCTCTATAGCCTCTAGTCAATTCTATCAAAATTTTACTATCTTTGTGGCCCTCACTACCTCTTGCCTTGCTGATACTGCTCTCTTCTATAGCTTCTAAGCCAATGAAGTTTCTTTCACTAATGTCAATATTGATGCTGTTTGTTATTTTCTGGTTGCCAGCTGCTCCTTCCTATCTTGCCTTCATGAAGCTGAGGTCTCTCATACCACTGCTACTGCTCATGTCACTGCTACTGCTCCCCTCTCTATCTCTTCTGAGATTTCTATCTCTGAGGCCATTTGGGCCAAAGCTTGGACTGCCATACATGCTGAGATTTACTCCTACACTGCCACCACTGCCAAGGACCCAGAGGTCCCCAAAGCTCTCAAGACTTCTGCTACTAAGGAGTCTTTGGCCTCTTCCCACTCCCCCTCTCTCCCATTGTGGCCATAGTCTCAGTATTCACCCTAACAGCTCCTGGGCCTGCTCCACCTGCTCTGACCCTACTGGGCCTATTGGCACTCTGCCAAGTCTGCCTGCCCCCATAGGGGTACTCCTCTGCCTACCACTGCTTCTGCTACTGCTACCTTCTCCTTCTTCAAGACTCCATCCTGCCCTCACTCCCCCTCTGCCTCTTTGGCCACCTCCTCTGAGTCCCACCATACCCCCAAGTACAAAGACTGTACAAAGGCCTGTGGCTGCAAGGTCTGGCACTCCAATGGGGTCTGCTCAAGGTCATCTGCCTCACTTCTCTTAAAAAAAGTCTGAGGGAAGGAGAAGATCTTCACTATTAAACTTCCCCTCAGCTTGGTTCTCCCTCAGTATCCCTGTCTTCTCTCAGATCCCATTATTACTTCTGGTGTACCCTGAGTAGTTTCTCATATTGTCTCCTCTTTAACTTTCCCAGTTGCTTGTTCTGAACATTCAGGTTATTCTTTTTCTGGGGCTCTTTTGTTCTTTTCTTTTTCTTGGACTGACTGCTCTCTTACCTTCCTTCAAACTTTTGCACTTTCTTTGGGTCCTCACTTTGTCTTTCTGGCAACTTGCTCCCAATTCTCCTTTATTGACCTGGCTCATCTTAAGTGTTTTTGTCATGCTCTTGACCTTGTTATCTTTTTTGAAGGTTATACTGAGTTGCTCTCTTGCTATTATATTTCTAGTAAATGGGTCCCCCCTCTCAATGTCTCTTCACACTGTATATTTCAAGATATGGCTTGCTTACTGACTCTTCTGGGTTATGCTCACTCTTGCTTAGTTTTGGGCTATATAGTGCATATTATACTCAAATTAGTCAAGCAACTGTTTTCACACTTGCTTACAGTTACTGATAAGAACTAAGGTTTTGTCCTTATCTTCCAATTGCTTTACCTTAGTAGCCTTACTGCCCTCCTCTGTGCCAAGACTTATGAGATCTATGCCCTAGGATTAGATGAGATACTCTCTCTTCTCTAGGTTAATTTGGCTCATATAGTCTCACTTTTGGATTCTCCATTTATGCTTCTCATTTTTTACTTCTTCCAGGACTCTTTGTCCTTGCCAGATGTTTATCTTCTGGTTTTTTATACCCTCTCTAAAGTTTACAAGCCTTTTTTGGCTTTGTGTCCCATTATGGCTACTTTTTATTCACCTACTACTGAAGTTTCAAAATGGTTATCCTGTTTCTTCTTTTCATAGATGGCTCTTCTTCAGTACCACCTTAGGCCTGAGTATACTATTCTTATAACACTCAGGAGCTCACACCTCTTTGTTCCACTACTGTGCCTATTCATTGTTTTTCCTATTTGGCCTCTGGTGACTTCTCCTCCTTCTATACTACTATTTGTTTTGACAAGATTGATGATTGCCTTCACATCTTGGAGTCTATTATCTTTCCTTTAGATTCTCTCATTTCATTAGCTTCTATTATTGAGCTTATACTCCTCATCTACTACTCTAATTATTTTGAGTTGGCCCTTGGCTCCTTTTGCCAGATTTCTAATGTTGTATAGGAATAAATTGTGCCCCCATTCTTGCCAATCTGGTTGGCCTAGCCCATAAACTTTATATACTATATAATCCTTCTTTACCTATTACCATCACATTCTAGGCTGAGGATATCTTCTTTCATCAATATATTAATGACTTTATTGTCCTAGCTATTGCTGATATAGATATTTCTAGTGTGTTTTATAGTATCTATCCTCTCCATCATTTTATTATATAGGTATGTGATATGACCAGTATTTCCTTTTTGGATCTTTTTATTTCTGTTTCTCTCTTTCAAACTGTTGTTTATTCTAAATTCCCCCATTCTTAACAGTTCTCTGACTGTCATTCCAACTATTCTCAGCATACTCTTCATGAGTACATTCAGGGTGAGGTTTGTCATGATATATTATATTGCACCCATTATTCTGACTGGGTATCTGCTGTTCAGGTTCTCAGTAACTTTGTAGTCCATTATCATACCTACCCCATTTCTATTATTTGTAGCCTGCTTGCCTCTATTGAATGATCTATTGTTCATTCTTCTCTCCTCTCTCTCTCTTACTCCCTCTTCCTTCCCTCTCTCCCTCCTTACCCACTCTATACTCTCTCTTCTTTTTCTTCTCCAGTTATTGTCATATTATTTGATTATGCTTATGGGGTCATGCAACATCCTAATGCTGTTCTGCACTCTCCTCTTTCATGCAATGGACTGTTGTCTCTTCCTCAGTACCCTCTTATTACTTGTTCATATTTTCCTTCAGTTTTCTCACTTATCCATCACTCTCATTTTGCATTTTTATTACCTTCTGGTGTCTCTGACTTTGCTGGAGAGGATTAAAAAACATCCTGGCCCCCTCTGGGGTCTCACACTCACTCTGGGGTCTCAGTCTTCACTCTACTCCCCTCCACTGCCTTTGGCCCCTTGGCTTCACCTCAAGCTTACTGCAGCTCACTCTGCTTGACCTCTCTGTCACACTCACTTCTCTAGAGTCTACAGATGTTTTTTAATCTTAATTTGAATTTGTTTTATTTGTGTTCATTTGTGATTTTTATCCTACAACTGAGATTGGCTCTCTTCTTATCTTCAACTATCATGTGGTTCCTAATTTGGTTAACTCTGCATTGTGATATTTCTTCTCTTTTGGAACATTGTATTTTATATATAAGGACTCCCCTTTTGTATAGCAATAAATGATTAATGCAATTTCCACTTAGTTCTTTATTAATCCTTATTTTCTATCTTCCACATATCTTCATCCTGCTTCCCCACCATCTCCTTTGATCTTGGCTCAGACTTTGCCCCTCTTACTAGTTCTTCTGACCCTCTCCTGACTCCTATTGTACCCCCTCCTCCTACTGAAACTGTGAAGAGAATGAGACTGCAACATCACTAATATTTTTATGAACAGTATAACTAACATTTTCTTACTGAATATGAATAATCTATAGAGCTCTGTGAGATAGTGAAATATTTTTACTTAACTGAAGGCTTTGGAGGTAGATCTTTTTTTTAATATAGGATGTATACTATATATAAGATGAGATTAGATAGATAGATATAGATGAGAGAGTGAGATAGCATAGTAGTTAGAAAAGATAAGATAGAGATCCTGATTTAGAGAGGTAAGGGAGAACTTCCTCTACATATTTTTTCTACTAACATTCACATCATACAAACTTTAAAACACACTTTTGAATTGTTTATTGGAGAAAGCTACTAAGGACATAGCATCAAACAAATGAGCTGACATATATACTGAGTCAGATAAACCTGGGGCCTTCAACTGGCAATATATAGGAAGAGGGTATAGACTGAAGATGGGGTCTTTGGGAGGTTCTGGAGGCCAGGGTGGGCCAAGTAGTGATAGCTGATCTGGTGCAGGAACAGAAGGGCAGGGGGGGCTGAGCTTTGTAGATAGGGTGAAGCTGGGAGGTTGGCCTACTGGTGGTGCTCAAGCTGGTGGAGCTGGGGGAAAAGGTAAGGCTAGACTAGAGAGGGCAGGAGGCCCATTTCTGGGGAGAGTGAGCATAGGGGCAGAAGGGGCTATGGCTGGGGGCAGTGGCATGACTGCTGATGGGAGTATAATGGTGGATCAGAAAAAAAAAAAAAATGTAACTGTTGATGATAGTGCTATGTAGGACAACAGGCAGGAGTAAGGGGATCAGGCTGATCATATAACAGGCCTGGTGGTGATCCCATTACTCAAGAAGTCCATCTCAGAGGTCATAGTTACATTGTACTTCCATGGCTTAGCAGTGATGACAAGGATGGTTCTGGGGCTGATCTCGAAGCAGATAGCTGAAGCAGCTTTGGTAAAGTTCCTGAAGGGGCTTAAGGGGGTGGAGGTGGGTTTTGAAGAAGCTGCTCCCTTGGAGGAGATGATGAAGATGGGACTGACTATAGGAGAGGTAGTAGTTTCTATAGTATGTTTTCTGAGGTGGAACCTAAGGGTGGTTCAGCTCCTGGTGAAAGAAGTGCCAATAGTGATAGTGGTTGAGACAAGGAGGAGAGTTGAAGAGATTATGGCTGAGTATGGTGAGGTGGTGGATATTGGATTTCAGGTCTGGGAGGGGATCTCTTTCATGACAGCATCTGGGCAGGGGTGGAGGTTGGGTGGGTACCAAAGAATATGAGTAGGGGCTGGGAGGAGAGAGACCAGGCTCTCTATGATGATGGCATACTGGAGGTGTGGGAGGATGATGAGGAGGTAGGAAGGAAGACTTGAGATGTCCAGCCAACTGCAGATAAGGATGTGGAGATATTGGGGACTTACCATGTTCGATTTGGGATACCTGAGGTGGCAAGTAGAGGGCAGGTAGTTGGGGTAGGGGAGGAGGAGCTGGTGGATATCTCTGAGGAGGAGTGAGATGAGTCAGTGAGTGCTGGAGCAGACACTGTGATGCTTGGGGCTGGCCAGCCAGTGATACCTGGGGACAAAAAGATTGGGGATTTGCAGTGGATGTGCCAGACAATGAATAACTTGGTAGCTGAGGAGTTGGGAGAGGTGGACTTGCAAGTCATCAGTGAGGAGTACTGAATGAGAATTCTGCAGAAAGATAGTATGGTAGAGGCCCTGGCAAAAGAGGTGCTAGCAGTATATTTGGATGAGGAGGGCTATGAGGTGGATGTTGAGAGGGAGACAGAGATGGCAGTGGCTGCTAGGGAGCATATGGTCTTCTGGTGGGAGCAGAGGAGTAGATTAGAGATTTGGCAAGGGACTTGTTTGGAGTACTGGGAGGAGATAGAGTTGAAAGATGATGTAGCAATAGATGAGCTTTTGGGTGGACTGGAAGTGAAGCTGGTTGAGAATACAGAGACTGCTACTGAGTATAGATTGGACTTGACCAGAGAGGAAGTGAATATAGAGTTGTAAAGAAGATGCATCTACTTTAATATTTATTCCTTATGAACAGTACAACTAACATTTTCTCATTGAATGTGAATGGCTTGAGGGGTTCTGGGAGATGACACAACATTTTTACTTAGTTAAGAAGATTAGAGGTAGATATCTTTCTTCTACAGGATGTGTGATGTGGGGAGGATTTTAAGCAACAGGAGTGGACAAGGAAATGGGGTGGGGTGGTAGTTTGGAATGGCAAGGTTGGGCTACTGGTGTGGAAAGGGCAAGGGGAAATTTTTGAGAGCAGGAACTGGAGAGATTATTTGGTTTGGGGAGAGTAGTGTTGGCCTGGATGGGAGTTAATTGTAGTTGGATCTTACTACTGCCCTGTAGTTAGGGGTAGTACATTGAGTAGATTAATAGGCTTTTGGACAGTAGAGTACTTGCAGAAACAGGAGTGGAGATGCTTGGAGAGAACTTCAACATGGTTTGTCTGATACAGTTAGACAGGATAGAAGGGGGAAAAAATGTAGCAGAAGTAGCAGTCTGGAGAGTTGAGAGAAGGTGGAGTAACTTAGTTCTTTAGTGGATGCTGGAAGGGTGATGTAGGGAGATAGGAGGGTTTATATCCCTTAGATGGATGGTCTAGAGACTAGAATTGGGTGCTGATAGCTGACTGTTGGGATCTAGATTTCTGAAAGTCTCTGGAGGTTGAGTGGTGCCCATGGTCAGACCATTGGGACTTGTTAGGACAGGGGTGGTTTGGAGGAAGTAGGGATGGGCCTGAATATTAATATCTCAATTCCTCTTTGTTGGCTGAGAAGGAGTTATGTGATGATTGGGCTAAGGACATTTGGCAGAAAGTGAAGAGTTGGGTACATAAGGGTGCATCAGTTGATATTCAAAGAGAAAGGTTGAAGGAGACTACTAGGGTCTACTGGAGTGAGGCTGGTAGGGCAGTAGGAAGGTAGAGGAAGAGGAGGGTAATATGGACTTCTGCTAGATTGGCTTGGCTTTGGAAAAATTGGATAGGTCTATTGACCCTAGAGGGGATAAAGGACTGGAGGCTGATGTTGGCCAAGCTAGAGGTTGCCAAATTATAACAGATGTTGAGAGAGGAGAAGGAGACACAGGTGTAGTGTTTAGCTATGTAGTTATACTGACAGGAACTGGAGGAGGGGGAGAGACCCTCTAAGTACCTCACAAGGATCCTTTGAGTGAGAATAGTGAGACAGAGGTGGGAGGGAGTACTAGATTCTAATGGTTTGCTGGTATATGGTTCACAAGACATTCCAGGTGTGCTGAAAGAGAGGTGGAGGTGTTTATGGAGTGAGGAGGAGGGTGGGGCTGATGCTGCTACTATCAAATATATATTGGAGGATTGGCACTCACTACAGATAGATGGGCTTGGCAGCTTGGCAATATCAGTACAGGAGGAGGAGATTTGCCAGGTTCTTATCATGACTATGCTGGGCATAGCACCAGAAGAGGATGGTCTACTCTGGGACTTTTGGAAGAAGATGGTGGGAGTCCCTGGAGTGCTGGGAGAGATGATGGTACTGTGTGACTTAGTGCTATAGTCAGAAAAGTGGGTGGAAGAGCAGGATCTGAGCTGGTGACACTACTGTATAAGGGGAGGACTGGAAGAACTGGTAACCTATCATGCTCCTGGACATGGATAGAAAGTTGGTCACCAAGGTGGTGGTAGCAAGACTGTAGAAGGTGGCCCAGCAAGTCTTGAGTGAGGAGCAATATGGCTTAGTAGGGCGGGCTCATTAGGGATAGCACAGCTTGAGTTCACAGTATCATTGAGGGAGCTTAAACCTGTAGGCTAGATAGGAGATTGATCTTCTTAGATCAGGAGAAGGTATATGATCAGGTTCAGTAGGTCTGGTTAGTGAAGGTACTGGATAGAATTGGTGTCCCTCAGCAGTTCTGAGTAGCAATAGTCAGTCTACTGGAAGAGAGTAGAGTGGCACTTATATTCAATGATCATTAGGGGGTAATATTTTCTCTGGATAGAGGTGTTCCTCAGGGGGACTCACTGTCTTCTATTTTGTATACTCTATCCTTAGAGCTACTGATGGATAGGATTTGGTAAAAGATGATGGGGCTTTTAGTATTGGAATTGTGTGGAAAGTTGGGGCCTTTGCAGATAATATAGTGGTTGGTCTGAGATCAATTGCTGATATCAAGGTACTTCAGAAAATGTTGGAGTAGTATGAGGTACACTCTGGGGCTAAACTCAACTAGCACAAGTATGAAACAATGGTGTTGAGCAATAGCCTAGTAGGATTGAATGTTATTGAAACAATTGTCCCCACTGAAGATACAGTACAGTACTTGGATATCTACCTTTCAGTATATGGATCAGTTCTACTAAGCCTCTGGTAGGAGTAGCAGGTGGTTATTTGTGGAGAGATTCTGCAGAGTTAGGGAGACTACCATATTTCTTTAGCAGGGCATATTTCAATTTTGAATGTCTACTGGCTGCTGAAGCTGTGGTATTTGGCATATCATCTGGACTTTCTAGCTTGGGTGGTGAAGAGGCTATTGAAGCTGACCAAAGATTGGATCTGGGCTGGAAGGAGGAGTCAGATTAGCTGGAAAATCTTGTCATTGCCAGTGGCTGGAGGAGGCCTTAGACTGGTTGACTTCTTGAAGAGGCTGCATTGTTTGAGAGCATGGTGACTGAAGAGAGCTGTGGAACTAAGGGGGGGTAGCTGGGTTCCTCTGATAAAAAAGGTCTGAGAGATGAGATTCTTGCAAAGAGACTCTACAGGAGATCTACTGTCCTTGATTGGGTTTCAGCATAGTGGACATATATGATATAAGGGCTTCTGGTGGGAAGTAGTGGATAGGGTACATCACATTGGTATTCATTAGCAGGGGGGCTAAAGAAGAGTTACCTTGGGGCCTGATAATGTAGAGATGGAATCAAGTATTGTTGGGGGGTACTCTCTTAATTGACTTCGATATTGGAGATGGAGTTAAGTATCAGAGAGGATTGGGACAGAATATATAGCCTAGTGGCTGGTAGATGGTGGGTATTGGAGAGAAGTGGAACTGGAATAGAGTTTGGGACTAGAGTGCAGAGATAAGGCAATAGATATCACCTAAGTACTGGGTGGTTTGGTGGTACATACTGTGGAGGAATATCATGTTCAACTTTCATTCAGACCATCTTGTAGAGGGGAGTAGTTTTGACTGTGAGGAATGTCATAATGTAGAACAGGAAGGGGAGATTGTGCAGATATCAGAACATTGGCTGGGAGAGTATGAGATTCTTGGAGACTTTTGGTTAGTAGTTGGAAATCAATTGGGTGTTGAGAGAAGGGAGGATGGTGAGAGGGGTCAATGGGAGGATCTGAGAGATATATTGGTGGGGGGGATTGAAAATGAGTGACTCACTATTGGTTGGATCTTAGCTGTATGGGTGGGGCTGGCAGGATACTGGCTGTTTGTATTTGAGAAAGAGAGGTATTTGGATTTGGGAGAGCAGCTGTCTAGATGGAAAGGGTTGATGGCAGATGTTTTGACAGATTGGTGGCTGCATTGGGGTCTGCAGAGAGGTCATTAGTACTGTTTAGTAGAGGATATTTGTAGACTGAGTGGGGGAAGAGTTGTAGTAGTGGGTGGTAAGGTGGTGTTCCAGTATGAGAATGTGGGGGGACCCCCCTGGGGGAATTGGATAGTGGGAGGGGGTACTGTATTTATATTCTGATAGACTGATAATAAATGGTAAAGTCCAAGAGACTATAAAAA